>CAXHWN010001179.1:0-13108 GCA_964020975.1 Hermodice carunculata
ATAAAGTGGTTGGGCGCTGTGGAGTGGCAGTGTGCGAAGAATTGTATCCTCCGGGTTCATCCCTCTTTTTTGTAAACCTATGGCGATATACAAGATATCCGGCAGAAGCCAAATTAAGTAGATAATTTGGTTTATGGGACACACAATGTTTTGATAAGTCACTTCGAGGGCGGAAGTAAAACCTAGCAACATCTGTCGTTGTTTTGTAAATAAAAGCCTTCGCCTTTTGGACTTACTTGCGACACATACAGGGCACTATGGACGCAAAGTACGCAATGATGGGAAGCATTTTTGATGTGGGATAACTTTGTTCCCTTTTTGTTTACAGTTTGATGAGCATAATATTCCGATGAATAATTATGGTAATACCAAAAAAAAAAAAAAAAAAAAAAAAAAAAAAAAAGGAAATTCAATTCAATATATATGTTGAAACACAAATCAAATTGTCAGTTCTGAATATTTTCACACACAACGGAAAATCTAACACCGCAAAACATGTTTTTATTCCATGATCGAACATTGTAAACTTTTGTCTTTATGTTATCTACATATCCATTAAAGTCCACAATATTGTAGAAATAGAGACGACTGAGTACCGTCGTGCGCGATTGTTTGAGTTATGTGTCATAATATGATGTTGAGCTATGTATTGAATGACAACCAACTATGATAAATCATGTTTAAGATGTCATTTTTAGACCGAGAAACATTCAGTTCTATGTTTTTACAAACACACACATACACACAAACCAAAATCGATTTTGCTTTCATGATACTTCCATATTTTCCCCAATTTTACTCGGAATTTTAATATGTAAATTAACAATAGTGATAGTCATAAATTAAACTGATGACAAGCATGGTGACTTTATTTCTTACAAACAAGAGGTATTTGATCTAATTATAAACATTACACGCGGTTTCTACCGGATAATGTGATATTGGCCCTAAAACAAGTAAGGGTTACATTAGCATTTAAAGAGATAAGAAAAAATGTAATTTTGCAGTCACATCGATCTGTGGGTACTTCAACAATGATCAGAACTGCCAGGAGCCTTTGGGATTTTTGTACCCTGTCGAACCTAACAATTAATTGCCCATATATATATATATATATATATATATATATATATATATATATATATATATATATATATATATATATATATATGGGCAATTAATATACCTTTATTGAATTATTCTACACCCCGCATGCATGCATGCATATATATATATATACATATATATGTATATATATATATATATATATATATATATATATATATATATATATATATATATATATATATATATATATATATATATACAAAATGTCCGAAAGTTTGTCACTGAATATAAAGTTTGATTTTTGAAAAATGGTGATAATATCTCGATAGCATTTTTTAATAACATGAAAAATATGGGTATGTTTGAATTGGAATATCCAGACTAAGGACGTGGCAATTCGGTTTAGTTTTTCGTTTTATTAAATTATTTTTTAAACACAAAGTAACTCTTTAATGCAAAACACTTACAACTATTGTGTTAATTGTTACAATTAGTAATAATATGGACCACTCCACGTAACTGTTGCATCAGAATATAACTTGTGAGCAGGTATGATACAATGTGACATAGTGAAATATTGAATATAAGTGCATCAGTTACAGGATAATCTTAATTTGCTAGAATTACTTCATATATTATAAACCAACATTGTTGCCTCTCTGTCTCTCTCTTTTTTCTCTCAGTCTCTATATATAAATATTATTTTAATCATTTTTATTTGATACCTTTGGGTCATATTCTCCATTATCCACGTAGTTGTCGCAAACTTTTATATATTTTATTAAAAAATATGTTTCGAACAATAATAAGCTGATGGGAAAGAGGCACGTACATCAAGAACGACAATGTGTTGCGTTCGACCTGACGGAGAATTTCAGAAAATGAATTTTACATTGTTTTGGTAAAAACTTGTTTTCACAATGATTTGAAAGCATGTAAAGGGGTACCACCTCATATGCATGACACAGCTGACATATATATTTGATAATTAAATATGCTAAAAATAGATGATCACAGGGATGTATGGAAAGAGGAAGAAATATTGTGCAGAATTTTAGCTAGTTATCCTGGATAATCTATACCCGCGTTGTCGGTGATAATAGTATATCTGCAACTGCTCTAAGAGTGAGATTGAACAGCACGTTATGATATATAGATTCTTGTTTTTCCACAGGACATTGAAAAAAGTAACGCATAGATAATGAAATTGCTTGTGACAAGAAGTTTAATGTTCTCTGTGAGCTGTGCTAGGACATCAGAGCTTGCAACACCTGGCAAGCAAAGCAGGACCTGATCCATCAAACTCCCTGTGAGCCTGTAGTCAGTAATTGATAAATCTAGAACTTAATAGCTCGTGACCGCCTTAGAGGGCTTTCGGAAACAAAATCTGGTTAGTACTAGTATGCGGGTGATTTATCGCCTTGCTAGTCATGATTAATTTCTTGGTTTTCAAAATGGCGTCAATTTTTTGGTTGGGAAATTAGTTTAGTTCTTTTTTTTTTTTTTTTGCTATGAACAACAAAAACCTCAAATCGCGGGTGGTAAAGTTTGATTTTACGTCAATATACAAGGATAAACAGGCTGGGTTTAATCTCACTTTAATACATAGTTAAAAACTTTGTGGGTTAAGTGATGGTTCTTTAGTTTGACAAAAGTTCTACATGACATGCCCTCCATGATCATATGTAGTCGTAAGTAAAGCAATTGAACATCTTTTCACAGAGCAAGAACTCTCTGAGTCCTACACGTAGGTGGTACTCAAAAGTTTCTTTTACTGTGTCCGACCTGATAAGAAGGTGTTTCAAATTCACCCTCGTGGTACAACTTGGACCATTGACAATGTATTGTAGGGCGCAAAAGAATGCCACTCAGCTGTGCTACAGGTTGGGACATATTAATAGACTGTGACTGAAAAAGCCCCCTACGCTTGCAACCAAAATGTCCACGGTGAAGGCCAATTAAAACGATTCCACTTGGAGAAAGTTGCCTTTTAAGTCTGTTTCCCAAAAACTTCAAATAAACCGAGAAACTTGTTCAGTGCAACCATATGGAGGACTGACGGTGTATGCAACCAAGGCAAGCCTCTGAAGGGTAACACTATACGGCCATCACAGGTCTAGCCCATTATTCCTTCCGTGCAAGATCATCTAGCCAAGAAACCGTTCATGTTGAATGAAATACTTAGGATGGGCTAGGTCCTAATTACTTTGGCGGGAAGCTTTCTGTAACCTCAATACTTTCTAGAAAGAAAACTGGTGCTTCGTGAGTCTAAATCTTAAGTCCCGATGTTCTTCTCCAGAAGGGATCCCTACATCGGAAATGAAATTCGCCAAAACCTTCTGGAACAGGATAGGGGAGAATACCCGTACTCACAATATGCCAAGCTTTTTATATTACATTACATCCTCTGTATCTTTGTTTGCGAGGCTGATTTGTTGTTGAAAGGAAACAAGGGCGAGGATAAGGTCTCTAATTCAAGAACAGCTTCCATGCATCTTGTTTAATTACATTGTGACTTTGTATCTCTCTCGACAACTTTGAGAATGATTCTGATCCGCTTAACCTGTTTCCCACTCGTATTAAAATGGTAGGGCTTTCCTGGTGTGCCCATTGTATGTGTCAAAATATAAAAATCACATTACATGTGTATAAGCAATCTTGCAAATTATATTAAGTTTTAAGAACCCGAAGCCTGGGCGGCTTAATCTCAAGCCGAACAATTGAGGTATGACACTTATGAAAATTAATATTACACATTCGTCCTCATAAAATAATAGACATTGCAAATATTTGTCCAGCTATTATAGAGCTTTCAAAGAACCCGAACAATTTCTCATAATTTGTCGACCTCAATGTATCATGTATCTAATAAAGATAGCAGTCTCCATTTCATCAGATAGTGCTAAACTTATACATACATCCATTGAAGACCTCTTTCATTAATAACAGACTAAGATGGAATTGACGAAACTCTTTCGCAGCTCAGGAAAAAATCCGCACTATGAAGTGTTCTTCAAAGCTAGTGCCAGAATTCTATTGAGAAAATAAACCGCTTAAGATTATAGACATATAATCTAAATTAATAATTCAGTGCTGAATGATAACCCATATTTATGGTGTCATCAGAAGGCTGCTTTTTATAATTTGTTAATTAATATGCATTGGCTTCTGGAATCCAGCGTACCCAACATGAAGGGATTTTCAAGTCAATCTCCGGGAGAAGTGAATATTTCCCAGCTCTAAAACACCAAGCCACGGGCACGCCAAAATTGTTTGCTAGTTGGTTCTATTTGTGGCTTTCCGCAATCGCGTTTTGAATTCAATAACTTCACAATGAAAATTGTGAATTCTCTTTACTTTTAGAATATCGACTCAAATACTGAATGGAGTCTTCTTGTTTGTTTCATCGTTTGACAAAATATTATGCACAAAAAATATGTATATAATTTCCATCATTTTTAGGAATTGATGTCCAATGGTCCTGTGGTATTGTTCCCGTGGGCGGAAACTTGATTTGAATACCATATGCGAACTAAAGTAAATGGACTCTGTAGTTCTTATGCGGACTTGTGTCTCAAATTTAGAAATTTCATTGAAATATAAATATCCCTACGTTCAATAAACTCGTCATACCATTCACTTATATAATTTGAAAAATTCATGAATAAAGTAGGATTTGTATAGGGCTTGGCCCTGCTTCCTAATAGCTTTCTTCGGAATAAAATATGTTTAAACCAATGAATAAATCACGAGACGAAAATCCCGACCGTGTACATCATGGTAAAAAGTTACAATTGTTGATGCGGTAAAACAGAGCATAATATTAATCTATCCGGCACACGCAAAAAAAATAAATAAATGTTGAAAATTTGCTATCGGATCCAACATTTTTTAAAATATGCCATATGAACATTATCGAACAACTTTCATGTTAATATGGCTGTACAACGAGTATAATAGTGACCAGCAGAAAATTTATCTATATGTTTGCTCTCCAACTAAACAGTTAACAGCATGCATGTGTTCATTGAACAAGACAATAAAATTTGCTGCTTACATAAAATCTGTGCTTGCAATTTAATCATGCATGCTGAAAGCAAGTGTTTACACTGGGACGTGCAAGAGAAGAACTTACATAGCGGGCTAGGTAACAGACATGCAACCAAGTATTCTGATACTAAAAGTTGCATTGATGGACTTGGCCGGTTCAGGTAAACACGTGTACTGGAAAGGTTGTAGCGTTGGTATCTGATGTCGTTTTTACTCTGCAGGAATCTAGTGTGTGTTTGTACCCTGTGGATTGGTGCCAAACCAGCAATAACTATCATATCGCTTACTTAGTGCGAACAGCAGACGGGTTCAGCCGATTGTATTTAAGACTTTACATTGATAATGTAATTGTAGCATCGAACCAGATGCGTTAATAATACATAGAGAGCCGAGAACACATCTCAGCAGGGGTCCTAGAGTAGCAAAGAAAGCAGCAGTGAATGGCGGACAGCCCTCATTGTTAATGAGACAATGACTAGAACTAACTAATAACGAGCGTTTGACATTGTGGCAGTAATGTTCCAGAGGTACACGATTTTCGGGAGATATCTTTGTGGACAAAATTCGGAAGGAAAGATTCGAAACTATTGCAAACTTCCCAAAAATATAGGAAAATGAACTTTGACACATATATTTTGGCGTTCTTTGGCGACAAGTTGGGTAAGTGCTGGGTTTATTCAAATTGCAATCAATTTTATCGATCGAAGTCTATGGTATTTTATAAATCCACGGACTTTTTGCAGTATATCGAAAATACCTATGACTTAGCAACGTTGAGATGCCAAGATATTTCCCTCACCTAAAATTGCACATATCACCAAATTTAAAACGCACCAATGTCCCCTTTATACCACTTGCTTCCGAAATCAATGTCACCAAAGTAAGCATATATGCGATGAAAATTACCTCCATTTTCCAATATTTTGCGGGGAAATAACAAGGAAACACACTATATTGCGTGACAGGAAAGCAAGAGAGTAAATATGCAGCCTTACACTTACACTGGGGATATTGTCTTGGTTGCAGGTTCCCTCTGACAGCAATCGGTCTCGTATTTCCCACGCAAATATAGATGGACATTCTCTCTTGTACTGGGCGATCTTGGCCACCACCTCCGGGGTGGCCACTCTTGGCTTGCTGCCTCCAATAGCACGGGGCCGGATGGACCCCGTCTCGTAGTAGCGCCCCAGGATTTTGCTGACACAACCGTTGGAAACTTGGAGAATGCGGGATATATCGCAAGGCCGTGCACCACTGTGGGCTAGTTCTACAATACGCTGACGGGTGGAATCGGGTAAGGGCCGCCCATTCACGAATACTCCGCCAAGTTGGTTCACCCCGCTGTGACCTGCAAGAACACAAGCATTTCACTAACATTTTGTTTAAAGTGTTCTCTGTTGTGGTGTTAAATCCGTGAACCTGAACAGGGTTAGAGCGCGTTGGGGTTTTTTTTTCTCGGTTTCATCCCACTGCTATCGCACCCGTAGATAACACATGCACCATGAAATCAGCGACAGCATCGTCAAATTTCCATTGTAGAAGACAAAAACTTAATGATCCACTGTTTGATAATACTCCATAGTTCAATATATAGATTTGATTGTGTTCCGTTTTCGTGTTGACAATCCCACCTCCTAATGAAAGCTTTCTTAGGTAAACAGCTCCTGTTTCTTGGTTCAACTGCTGGTGTATAGAGAAGCAAAAAAATTCAAAGCAAATGCTGGCTAGTCAGTGTAGGAAATCATCTGAAGTGGACGGCAATCGACCCAAACATGCACTTTGTGTTCCCACTCGGGCCAGCTTCTGTTTATATCTGTTCCTAATACCCTGTACAGCCTTCAAACGCCAACATCCGCGTCTGCTGATGCCAAACTCGTCAGTTTTATTTTCTTCGTGGGGTTCAAAGATTGAGTCAAGGAATCTACTCTTTTAATGAAGCCCCATTAATTGCGTGTTACACTTGGTATAAGTATATTATTGGACCATAGACTCTTTAGCCTTTGATGGTGGTTTGAAATCCGCACCTCTCCCCATCACTTTTGCGAAAAGCTATCGAGTAGTCAATTTAGCAATTGAGCCGATCTTCTTCCACGTGTTCAGTTTTCACTGTAAATTAGATTTCCTTTCAACTTTAGTCGAGTTTTGCTTAAGAGTCACCACAAGAGAAATTGTTCAGAAATTAATAATATTATAGGCGGGACGACATCGCAGGAGGCCTGTTGGCTACACTGACTGCCAGCCAAGTCCCCGCGTTACGCTTTCGGTAATTAATTCTGAACTTTCAAAGGAGTTTTCACTGGGAAACAAACGGAGCCTCAGGGTGCTGTGTGCCTGACACAAAGTGTATTTAGACGAAACAGTCTAAAAACATTCCCAATTGATCTTAACAGGCATAAAAGGTACTCCTTCGGCAAAACCAGACACCAGTTCACGTGACGGTAATGTTCCAGCATGAGCTTAAGAGTATCGATAGAAAGAACGTATCAAATTCAGATGCAAAGTTGATAAATAAGGCAAAAACAAAAGATTAAGTTACCCCTATTCTTACGTGTCGCCGAATTTGCCTCCTCTGCCGTCATGGGATAAGGTAAGCAGACGACAAATTTTCCCGCCCCTAGTCCTCGCGCCTCTGGCCTTGAGTGATGCTTTACCATCCAGCATTGATGCACACTCACCAGGGCCCGTAAATATTCAAAATGGCGGCAAAGCGGATTTGAAGGTGGTACTTCATTTTCATATATATACATACCATTTTAATTTCAAAATATTGAGACAAGTGACAATAGGACCCGTCTGTCTCTTATTATTGCTCGGATTTACATGCACGTCGCCAAATACCAGCCCCCCCCCCCCCGAAGTCTAAAGGCTTTTCTTTACATGGATATAATGGAAGGCATAATTTGTTTTTCCGTAACCTCCATCTCACATTGAACAATGTAAATGAGTCCAATGGGAAATACAAATTCGCTCGACGACAAGATTATCTTATACCAGTGATCAGCAATATGAGTTTAGAAACAATAAATTTCTAAATTGAATAACTTGACTGCACTTAAGGTCAGCAGACACCAAGGAAGGATGGCTACAAAAGAACTGACTAAAAGCCAAGCTTTTTTTTTCTTTTCGCGTCGAACAGTTTGAAACTTTCTATACTTAAACTGCTTCCAGCAAAACTTGAAGATTTCAGGAAACAACACAATCTGAAAACTATAATTGTACATACTGATGGTTGATTGTCACCCGACTAGGGAATCTCAACAACTTCCACTTATTAATTTCAGAAATATCTATGAAATGATTATCTCATAAAATTTCATTAGAAGTAGCGCTTGGAGTTTCCGATACAAGGTCTCTATCAAGCCGCGTCTGGATCCAGACAAGCCACACTGCCAGCTGAGATTGCCGTGCGCTATTACTTATGCCATTCAGGTAGCCGCGAGCTGATGAAGATAGTGCACTGCCAGATAACAGGCACAAGCCCTGATGAGTTTCCGCGTTCACGTGTAATTAAAGTTCCGTAATGATACGGAATCATTAGCGTTGGCTTCATCGTACTGACACTTGCGTCCAGATTCAAGTAAAGCACTGCAAGCTTAAAACTATAGCTGATGAAAAACCTTGGAGGGTGCACCCTTGAATCACCAAAAGAAACAGGGGCCACTTCATGAGACTCTCCTTGACTTATCCTATGATATTGTGGGGACCGATCGATGATACACAAAAATCAGCGCTTGTCAATGAAGAGACAAATGGAAAACTAAACGTACCTGTGAGGACGATTTTAAGTCCACTCATGGTTAATCGGGTGATGCTGAAGCACAAAAAAACTAAGCACTGACTTCAATCTGTCTCTCCTCCACTTGATGTTTTAAGGAGCTTAAGCGTAATTGAGGTAAAGGCTAAATTGAATGTTGAGGATCAATTTTCAAAGTTAAATTTCCATGTTTCTCGACATTGTATCTGCTCCCCCTGAAGTAACAAGGAGTCCATGGAGGGTGCCAGGGGAGTGGACAAAGGAACGCCATTTTCCACAGGACCTGTTCTTTAATTGTGGACACCGCGCTTTAAATGATCTTCCCAAGCGTAAGCCCCTTGCTGCTTTTGTCCAGGGATGAGTTGTTCTCGTGGCATTCAACGGCTACCAACCCTTACATATGCAATGAATTCGGGGGTTTGCTCACAAGGGGTGATGTTATACCGGTTCAACACGGTAAATTTGCTCATGACAATCCAGGGGTGACGCTCAAAAAGAATTCCAGTGGATCGTGACAGAGGATCTATGTCGTCTGCTAGTATCACTTGTTCTTCCCGCCCGATCGCACTCATTATCTCTGTCCAGCCCTATTCTCTGGGTCTTAAAGACCCATTGTAGCCACCCGGTGGTGTTCAGCACGCAATTATGATCTCAGATCTTGTGGAGATGGGCCAGAAACAGCCAAATGGCTATGTAGGTACACAGCTAGTAATTTCAACAAATTGACGCATATCCTGGTATGAATCCGAGGAAATAAGTAGATTCTAAGTAGAGTCCTGACTGTGTTGATGCTTTAAATGGACATGGACAAAAGGCCGGAGGAAGGAGACGGGATGAAACACAGCGATGCAAGCGGGGACAACACCGAGCGACAGCCGGATATGGAAGATACCGTGACAAGGAAAAGTTCCACCCTTGCCGCGCAGTATTTCAGGCAGCTCACATGATTGCAAGCTAATTATCTGATGGGAACAAGTATCTTATTTAGAAAATACCAAAACATCTGAAACTAGGGCTGTGGAAAATTGCCCCTGGGTTGTCTGCGGTTCTCTGATTAAGCTCGACTCTCCAAGGAATAGTTAATTGGCAAGATCTGAGGTGGAGCAGTGGCTAAAAATCATTGCTGTCTCTGTCCGTAAACGGAAGTATTATTTCGGAAAAAATGTTTTGGCGTCCACTGGCGTTTCAGTATTAGCGCACCTCATAACCATTGATAGCCCAGTCTCAAGTTCTGCATCCACGGTTTCCAATATATGTCTTCAACCTTCTGTATATTAACACCTTTTATACTCTATTTCTAAAAAAAAAAAAAAAAAAAAAAAAAAAAATATATATATGTATATATATTTGTATACAAACACACAATAGTTAAATAATATATGTATGCGTGTGTGTATGTTAAAATTCAGCAAACGAATGAATGTGCAGTATATTAAAGCATGGTTGTAAAGCAAATGCATGCGTGTGACTTAGCTTTAACCTTGTGGATGTCCCGCCGGCCATGTACTATGCAGTGAAGTATCTGTTATGATGTGTACGGTTGTATGATCATACATGCTCATATCACACAGATAGGGAGTGGTTAAAATAGCATGTTTGGCCGACTGCCTGGAAGAAAATGGAACCACGTGGACCGGGTTTTAAGTCGAGATGGATTTCTAGGATTAAGTCTCAGCATATATGTATGAACACACACTGAGTTCTTTGATCTGTGCATTTGGTATAAAAATCTTGGCTCTTGTCCACTAAACTGTCATGGTTAGATTTTGTTTCATGCAATCTGATTGGACATTTTAAGGCGGGAAATTTTTCTAATAAAAGCATTCTGATCGTCGTCTTTGGCATTGGCAGGGCTCTTTTGGTTGCACCCCTTCATGGTTCATATACCTCATGCAGAAGATTGACAGCAGCCCAACGACAGAAACAAATAGTGTCTGGTCACATGGACGAATAATGACATGTAGTAAATCAGTTGGGGGTGGGGGTGTCAAGCTAGTTGAAGAGGGATCGGTGGAAGATATAACTGTTGGATGAACCATCAGGGTAATGAAACGTATCATTGCCCATGGCCCGAGATTCTCGTCCGCATTCCCGGCCCTTCAAAATGACATAAGTTTTTGCGCTCCATATAGCCGAGCAAGTCAGGCCGAATAATTATGTCAAATTATCATATTTTCAATGATGCCAGCGTGTTGTAATACACATTGACGATTGTAAATGTAGTCCATACATTATTGCAGTAGTATTACCAATGGAGTGTTTCAATTCATCCATAATGTCGAAAGATGTGTTCAATTTTCCAAACCATTACATCAAAGGTACATTCCTACCATTTCCTATTTTCTGCGACCACCTGATGGGAAGCTGGGATACCCCGCCTTGTTGCAACTGGTATGTCTCTTTGATAAAAAGTTATTCCGAGGAAACTAGAACCTCAAAATATTTAGAAAATCTAAGTGTGGAAACTAAATCATGAGGTAAGATCTTTCTCTTCTAAAATTCACTAGGTATGGTGTAACATCTGAAAACAAAGTCTTTGGTCATAGAACCACCAGTCAGATCCTCTTAGGATGGCAAGAACAGAGAAACTATTGGCTCAAAAGTATCGCCATTAGTGTTGTCTGAAAGAGTATTGGCTGGGTAAAGTCCCCCTCAGACCACTGTGGTCAAATAAGCAATGAAAAGGTTTTGCAATGTTATTCTTTGAATGAAAGGAATCTGTCTTGCGCTATAGTAGATTATGACTGCATTGATCCCCAGAGAACCATACAGTATCAATATCATTTCAGTAGCTGTTATGTCACCCTTTATGCTTCATACAAAGCTTTTGGAAACAAGTCTTTCAACGCCTGCTAGACATAAGTCTGTGGAGCATACTGAGGGTGATGGGGTCATAGAGTGCCCATGGAAGTAGTTGTCTAAACACCAGCTCTGCAAGTCCAAGCTATGCTACAAGCTACCATGTCCTATTCAGAGGGGATAGGTCATTGCATTCGCTATCGACCATCCGCTATCGATCTCATCCTTAGTCAGTTTGATCAGCCTTCGGCAACACTGTTCAAGATCCTCAGCGAATGACTGATGAACCCTATGTTTCTTTAGATTTCTGCTGCCAATAGATTATCTCGTAGAGTGAGAAGAGCCAGATCTAGTCACACCTTGTCCTATTCCCACAAGTGACCAATCCACACCGTATCTCGGAGACAATAACTATGACTCTAAGAGTTCCTTACAGCCGGAAAATTGAGATTTCAAGGAGAATTAGACGGCAGCATAGACCGGTGATTGACGAAAGGAGAGGGGCATCAACAGGAGGATCCGTGAGCTGTCAGCGGGGAATGAGTATAGTTATCTACAACGGCCCTTATGAATTAGCTCAATAAACCAGACTGCATATCAAGCGATAAATCGAGAATGTATAGATCCATTTCATCTAATATTCATCAATTCCGATGTAGTTCTAATTGCAAGAAGAGTCATAAGATACGGCAATGCATCTTTCTTTGTATGCCGCCGTGTTGCTTGCAAGGTATGTATAACAGGGCTGTGCTCCTTCGCAGCAACCGACACCTTTCCGGTATACCGAGCCCTTTTGTGCATATGTGCATCCTTTCTTGCTACCTGCATAGCCTACTAACTTACCTTTGCTATTCAACAGGACTGGTCGTTTCATATTGCGAGCAATAATGCAAGTTGACCAGCAAAGATGAGTTCTTAAAAATCCAACACTATCGCTGTTTGACCCAGGGCCTAGGGAAAAAAAGTGCACCAGAAGGTAGGGTTCTTACGACATGCAAGACTTCTTTCCGAATCGACCGCACGAAGCACCTTTTTAACTTAAAACCATGTTAGTTTTCGATGCAAATGATGGAAGGTGCCCTGCTGCCGGGTACCAAGCATCTAACAGTGAACTCTTCACCCGTCCCAAAAACTAAGAATCTTGACGGCCTCAACCAGCCCGCTTACCATTCATTATACCTTGGGCGACAGTGGGTTACGGGGCAAACAGCGCACATTTAAGCAAGTTGATGAGAAATAGCTGGGTTTTAAATTCGGATTATATATATATATATATATATATATATATATATATATATATATATATATATATATATATATATATATATATATATATTTATATGCTCGTAAAATATTTTTACAGCCTTCCCGTGTTAGTATTAACCCTTTTTATACTCTTTTTAACTGTGGAAGTACGAATGATTTGTACATGCGGAT
>CAXHWN010001181.1:0-10000 GCA_964020975.1 Hermodice carunculata
TGAGTTCATTCTGGACCACTGTGTCATGCTCTGTATTCCGTGTTGGCACTTCATAATTTCTTGAAATTTGTGTTGGTGAAGCGATCGAATGTGTAGCTGTGTCCTTGTTAGCTGCCGCTGACATATAGTCATCAGCGGTCGGGTCCTGCAGAAGCCGGTCTTTTTCCTGCATGCTGGCCTTGTTTGATTTCATGGTGAGCTCCTATTCTGTACTTTGCAAACAGACAAATAATATGAACAGGTTAAGAGGGCATTCAAAGAGCTTTGGCATCTGCCTCATCGTTTACACAATTCTATGTATATGGTTTCTATAGGTATGTTTAATGTCGCCTACCCAGGCCTGCCTATCATTTATCTGTCAATGCAAATTGGACAGGTTAGTTTCCAACTGCTCTGTATACGCATGGCCTGATGTACGTTCCTCTCCCCCTGCAGGATATCCGGTGTGGTGCACTAACAGTCTAACTCAAGACCATGTTCCATTTTTCATTTCTTATAAAACTTCCTGAGTAAAATAAATTTACACAGCGGTGAAGGATTCTTTGATCTGCATATTTTATCATCTTGTTGCGAGTTAATATTTATTTTGGAAAAGAACGTGCTTTTCCTCAATTATTGGTCTAGCAGACCAACGGCATCCATTAACCAATTTGCTTTAGCATCATAAGCACAATTAAATCAACTTGCATCTGAGAATATGATGAGAATGTCATGTCGTTGGAGGCCCATCCTATGACAAAAAAGTATTGAAAAGATTATTTGTATATTATTGTTTAAATATATCCATACAAGATGAATTCTCTATCATTTCAAGGAAGAATAAAAAACACGAACCTTTACTGTCGTGTGTTTAATTGCCTCGATTCAGATATTCCTGTCAGTTTTTTGCTGAAGCTTTCAACTCGCGAAATCAAAGGCACTGACCTAAATAAGCTTTCAACAGCTTGTACTTGAGTGAGCTAAGGGATACATTCTGGGTTAGAGTTAGGTGTATGGCTGGCTACCCTATATCATGAGATGTATGACACTCTCAGAGAGAGGGAGCGTACCCCCCCCCCTCCTTGTTTGGTAAGGGTGCTGAGCTCAACCGTTTGAGGACATATCTTTCTTTGGGACACTTTTTAATATATATATATAAATATATATATATATATATATATATATATCTTTGATTGAAATTTGTAACCAAACTGATAGCAAATATGGCTAATAATTGGCGTGAAAGATGCTTCATGAAGAAAATTTTACCGTGTGTCAGAGATTTGTTTTCTTGAAAATTTGGGCTACAAAATTAAAACTATAACCCTTATTTAGGGCATTTTTGGGAAAAAATACTGAGGAGATACTAACCCAAACAAAGAATTTGTCAAATGTAATCCTCAAAACATGGAAGACAACAATTTCCTTTGCCCAAACATACCAAATCAGTTCGTATTTGATAACCTGTCATTCTGTTCAAAGTGTTGCTTAAGCACATCCATCTGTGTACTTTCTAAAAATCTGCTTCGGTTTTTTATGTTTTAAACATGCACGACAATCGATATTTGATATTGAAGAGTCACATGGCAGCATCACAGCTTTTAAAGTGTTATGAAGTCATGAATTTTTTTTCTTTCTTTTTTTTTTTTTTTTTTTTTGTTTGGTTATTTTGTGAAACGTGGAATTAATAAAGGACTGACTTAGAGATGTCAAGAGACAGTCTGTTCTTTGTCAATCATTTAGATGTTGTGTTAAAGCCACTCTAGAGACCTTGCTTCGTTGCGTCTTCTATGTTAAAACACGCAAAAATAGTTGGAGCATCCGCGCGAGGATAACATGAAGATTCGATAATGTAATTTGGAAAAATTATTGATACAGAAGAAAAAATGGAATAGGTTCATGAGAAGGCCGTTCAGGAATTTCAATAGATGTGGATAGTTTTTCGGGCAAGTTTCTATGAGAATCAATGGCCTATGATCGATCTGTAGAATAACATCAAGTTATTACATTATTCAACATCAAGTTATTACATTATTACAGTTATATATTGTGATTGGTTGTATAAAGCATTTATAATGGTCAAAACATTTTAATCTCAACGAAAGCGGCAGCCATAAAACATCATAGGCTTCTTCATGGTGGCGGACTATTCTTTGGTTCATAAGCTGTGGGTTATCATGTGTTCCAATAATACTAATAGGAGACATTCATATTTATCTGCAATCCTGCTGACTTCCTGTGTTGCCAGGGTAACAGACTGATGCTTCCACCATGATCAGGGTAGATTTGTATTATATACTACATAAACATCCGCAAACAACACCTTTTCAACCAAAAGAGAGCCCATTTCTAATCAATTTAGGCATCTTTTATGTTTCAAATATATGTTAATACATTTTCTTAAGATTATTGTGTGTTTGTGTTGCTCATTTTGTTGAGAAAATACTTTTGACCATGTTAAATACATGGATCTGCCCTTATGCAGGTGGCTCCCTCTTTTGCTCATAGGTGTTAAAGTAGGACCGCATTTAGATATGAATACATCCTATTGAACGTGTTTATCTAAAATGCCACTTGTGGATTTAAATTATTTTCTTAAAATAGACTAGCTTAAACGTATTTATTTATACTGGATTGCCCAATAGTACATAATATGATGACTAATCGAGGGGTTCTCCAGACTACCTTTATCTTTGAATACCGGAGTTCTTCCCTATTTCCAAATATTGGCAATTCAACTGATGGTTTTCAAAGAAATATAAAGACAACAATGTCACAGAAATACATATTTAACAGAAACAAACACAGTCTCAAACAGAATTAGGTACAATAACATGTTTTGGGAAGAAAAGGGTGAGGTGGTAGCCCTTATCACTATGAAACGCCGTACACGACCAATACTCAAACTAGAAAAGATTTCATTCACAACTAAATTGTCTGGCAGCCTGCAAAATTAGAACAGTTTGAAACGATACACTTGCCACTGTTCAACATAATCTCAATTTTGTGTATGAGCCTAATTTGCATAAATTAAAATGTTTCAACTTTGGTTCATGGTCCATTGGACGCAGTTATGTCACAAACCTGCAAATTCAAGCTGAGTTGGTACCCCTATGTATAATGCTTTTGACGTTATTCAAGATTTATATTTTGTGTATTCACCTTATTTGCATAAATTAAAATCCTACAACTTTGGCTTATGGTTCATTGGATGCACATGTCACTAACGCATCAATTAAAATTGAACTGGTACCTCTATCTATAATAATTTTGAACCTATTCAAGATTTTTATTTTGGGTATTCACCTAATTTGCATTAATTACAATTCTACAGCTTCTGTTCGTGGTTCATTAGGTGCGGCTATATCCCAAACCTACAAACTGAAGTTAGACTGGCACTTTTATGTACAATAGTTTTGAAGTTTTCTAAGATTTAAGTTTTGGGTATTCACCCAATTTCTATATTTTACAATTTTAAAGTTTTGGCTCATTGGGTGCGGCTATGTCACAAACCTAAAACTTGAAGTTGAAATGGCACCTTTATGTATAACAGTTTTGAAGTTATTTAAGTTTTGTGTATTCACCTAATCTGTATATATTACAATTTTAAACTTTTGGTTCATTGCATGTGGCTATGTCACAAACCTACAAATTAAAATTGGAAGGCATCTCTATCTGAAATAGTTTTGGAGATATTCAACTTTCAAATTTTTCAATGCCCCTAATTAGCGTAATTTAAATTTCTACAAATTTCATTTACTGTCCATTATATAGGCAGGTGTCACAAAGCTATGCAGGCACTTTGAAATTTTGTGTCTATCTGCAATATTTGGAAGATATGGAGCTTTCAAAATTCTAATTTTGCCCCCAATTTGCATAATTATAAACATCATGACTTTTCCAAACGATGTGCAAAATTTCACTGGTAGGTCAGTCACCATAGCAAGTCTGGCGGTTTTCGGAAAAATAGTGTCCGAGAAAAACTCAGCACAAATTTGGTCGTAAATAATTAATTAAATAAATAAATAAATAAATAAATAAATAAATGAATGAATGAATGAATGAATGAATGAATGAATGAATGAATGAATGAATAAATAAATAAATAAATAAATAAATCAAATAAAGAAAGAAAGAAAGAAAGAAAGAAAGAAAGAAAGAAAGAAAGAAAGAAAGAAAGAAAGAAAGAAAGAAAGAAAGAAAGAAAGAAAGAAAATGTTTGGGTTCGCACCCAGACATGTCGGGGGGGAGAGAGAGAGAGAGAGAGAGAGAGAGAGAGAGAGAGAGAGAGAGAGAGAGAGAGAGAGAGAGATATTCTATGGTTCTCTCGCTCCGCGTATTCTCGTTTTCCTGAATTTTTACATAGTAGGCCTGTGCATGTCAGCCCCATGATTATACATATGGATGAACTCAAACCGCTCCAATAATATTGAGACTCAAGATTTGTTGCATGTAAAACTGATTCGCACTACGATGTCAGAGGCTATTCTTCTTTTCGCATACGGTCGGATTTCATAAATTTAAGACCTAGGAACATAAAAAAGAAAGACTGGAAATGCTCAGAAAAGCATTTAAACCTTTTATTATATTAGTGGGGTTTTTTTTAAATTGGCCTATGTCCAGATAGCTATCAGCTTTGTAAAAGGTCCACGTTTGTACAGTACATTTTATTTAATAACCTTTTATGATAAGTTCCTAATGTCTCTCATTATGGTATACCTGGTAAAGGAATATGAGTGTAACGAGAGTTTTAGAGCTGTATCACCGTAAAGAATAGTTTTAAGGTAATCGAGCTATGCCCCGGTGAACCGCAGAGACTTGATTATGGGGGTTAAAAGGCCATGATCGACAGAGCATAAGAAAGATAAAAGTCTGACCCTTTCCTTTTCATTGGTAACAGAAATCTGATTTGATCTGAAATTACGATGTGACATCGGTATGCAAAAATGTAAAAATAACTTGTTACCGTTCAACCATATTTTGTATTTTTTTACTGAAAACTATTTAAGTACAGGTTTTCCCGAGTTATTAATTTTCCCGATTTTTCCCGAGTTGTACCAATCGTGAAATAAAAACCGGAAACAAAATAAAAACACTCATTGCGCACATGACATTGTCTGCAGCTAAGTGTTACCGGTCGGCGTTAACGGGAAAATAAAAAGCGGGAAATGTTTGATTTGTGTAAATCCGGGAAAATTAATGTTCGGAAAATTTGTACTTATACAGTAGCTCCTAACATATTTGCTTACAATGCGGTCCACAGATTTTCTTTATTTGTTCTTGTTCTGGAATTTCAAGGCTAAATGTAACAAACCCACACTGTACAGTGGCATCAACTTTGAAGCACTGTAACCTGACTGAAAAAAACAGATAAAAGTTCTAGAGTGCACCTTTTCATCATCATAAATGGCCAGTAATTATCTGAAAACAGTTTGCAGTTTGGTAAAAACCTTTAAGATATTATTTCCACATTTGTACATTCATGTTATATCACATTGCATTCTAATTTCTGATCAAAGAAGTTGTTGTTCATACAATAATTCAAACCAAAGGGACCTAGTTTAGCTTACTTTATAATCTATTGATCATGGTCATTTAAAAAACATGTTTCCTTATACTTCTGTGAATACTTTTCAGTTCATGCAGTCGAAAGTAAAAGGTGATAGTGCACTTAGTTAACCGCGGCATATAGCTCGACTGCCTTCAGAATTAACTGCTAATCAAATCGGAACCATTTTTTCTCGATGGACTTTGCACTATTAAATAAAAACACAGCTATTATTAATATTCTGTCTCAACATGAAAATGTACAGTTTTCTTGATTTGGTAGCACAAGCCACTTCCCCCATATATATTTATATATATATATGTGTGTGTGTGTGTGTGTGTGTGTGTGTGTGTGTAAGAGAGAGAGAGAGGGGGGTGGCTTGTGCTGCCAAATTAAGAAAACTACAAATGTATGCAATATATATATATATATATATTTTAAAAATCAGAACGTTCAGTTTCAAACACAAATGTAGTAAAAATCTATCTTGTCCTCATATTGTGAAACTTTGTCAGCATCAAAATGTGGAGGAATTTTTAGTGTTATGAATGTCTTATGGGTTCATTCCAGATAGCATATTGGCTTGACAGCTGTTCATACATATGATAGTATCGTATAATATATGTGGGATTATACGATGATCTGTAAATATTTTAATCAGAAATAAGCTTAGATATAGAAAGCCAACATTTCATTCAATTTACAACGTAGCATGTACATGCACTTGTAAAGTTTATATCCACGACCTGACATGTACATTATATGTATATATACAAATTGAATACAGACCGGTGTGTATTTTTGTATGTGTATGCAGAGACTCTGCTTTTTTGGCTCGTATTGCAAACACATGTGAATGTAAATGTGTATATGTTTTGTAGATATGCATCACGTGATGTAGGACATATGTGGGCACATGCCTTAATGAATTTGTAACTTAAGGGTATGGGTAAGCCAGTATAGGGAAAGGATCTCATATTTTGGAACAAAGACACGCCCATAATTGAAGTCTGGCTACGGGCCTAAAGGTCCAGTTGAAAATGCATTGAAATATAGCCAGTGTCTGTACAGTCGATCATGATCATGAATCAGGCTCGAATATTTTACCCAATAAATCTGTTCCTTTATCCATGTAATATCTGTATATCAAGTATAAATGTAATCTTCAAGGAAAAACACATTTGTTTTCACAGCTGACTGACTGAATTTTGGATTCATTTTGTCGTGAAACCCAAAAGCAAGAGGAGCCCCCCCCCCCCCCCCCCCAAAAAAAAAGAGAAAAGAAAAGATCTGGAAGAACTTCTCGAGAAACAACACAAAGGCTGCGCGCTTTGGTCCGTGTTACCGGATGTATATGTATATCTTCATTTGGGGTTATCACACACTACTTAGGATTTATTATGACACATCCTCACGCTGTTGAAAAGAATATGAAAAAGAATCCGGTGTAATCGTATCCTTGTGATCATAACATTATTCCCCAACCCTGTGCGCTAGAAATTTTCTGTCACAAAAATCACACAAATCAAACAAACGAATGTGACAAAGAACAAACGAAGAGGACAGAGAACAAACGAATAGGAGAGAGAACAAACGAATAGGAGAGAGAACAAACGCGCACATCACACACGCCACCAGGAAGTAGGCAAGTCGAGGAAAAAGCCGAAATGGGGGTGGGAAAGATTTCACTGGGTGGGCCTAATGGAGTGCTTATAACCCTGTTTCGATCAATCAGTGTTCACGACATTTAAGCATACTTTCAATGTGCTTTCTACTTTAAAACTATGACGAATGTAAAATGAAACACGGATTCCAGAACCTTCAGCTACAAGGCGATCCACATGAAATAAATAAGGTTATAGTTACATACAACAATCGCTAGTGAGAAGACGTAAATACCTGAAACTGATCCTCTTATTCAAAATGAAAGATAAAATACTTGAACCTGCTACTCTTATTAAGACGAAAAATAACTGAACGCCGATGGTCTCTCCTTTGCAGCCCCTGATACTGCAACTACTTGGCAAAAGGTACAATATTGGTCTAGTACCAGCAACTTAAGCCTCATCAAATGCCAAACTCAACGTTTTGAAAAAAAAAATCACTCCCCTTGCCTTCAAACTTTGAAACAATCACCCCATTCCTTCCTAATTTCAGAAACTTCTTTTCCATTCCGAGCTTCTAGTTCAACCTCAAAGCCACTCTGCTTGCAGTAGAATTGAAGGATGTCGCAAGGGGCAAATGCTATGTAACGCTACTTCGAAAGAACTTCAGCAAATTAAGAATCAGTGCTCACACGTTGACCACTCAGACTGGATGTTACACAAGGCCAAAAACTCCATTATAAATGCAGATATGTCAAGTTTGTGATTTTGATACTGTTGAAGATGAGAAACATTTTGTGTTAGATTTCAAATGTTACGATGGTTTGAGAAAGCAGCTTTTTTATTATATGATATCCACTGATTGTAATCCGTTAGCAACTGCTAGTGGGCACAAAAATACGGGTTTCGATGCAAAAGTCTGAGTTTTGCTCTGTTAGACCCTGGGATTTGCAATTTAAGTCAGGGTTTTGTCCACAAAACAGAATATTTTGCTTCAAAAGTCAGGGTTTTGACATACAAAACACAGGGATTTGTACATGAAAAAACTTCAAGTCAGGGGCCAGAATCTGCGCATGGAATCAGTTGGGGGATCAGTTAATGGAGTGTGATAAGGGAATAAATGTAGGTGACCTAAAAAACCCAGATTTATTTTTTGCAGATGACGTTGTGCTCATGAGAGAGTCCCAGAAAGAATTCAAAGATATGCTGAACACAGCACAGGGGAGTATGGGAATAAATGCACCTTAGGATTTAGTAAGGATAAGAGTAAAGTCATGGCTCTTGGCAAGAAACCAAACGGGAATTAAAAAATGGAAAATTTGGCAGTTCCAAATTCCAGAAGGTAGAGAACAGTTGATCGAAATTGGGAAGTTTAACGAGTATGAATACGTAGGCGTTAAGATAAAAGCAGCGGGTAAAGGCATGTTCAGGTATCTGGTGGATAAGATTAAACAGAAAATGAATCGTACGAAGGAAGTGTTGAAGTTACGGCACTGGACAGTTTCAACAGAACGTACACAGCAAGGCCATTATGGGATAGAGTAGCAATGCCAGGAATGATATATGGCTTAGATGTTATTTCAATAAGAGAGGAAAATATCCAGGGAATGGAGAAAAGCACCGATGAGGTGGGGAAATGGATACTGGGAGCACCACCATGCACAGCAACAGAAGCAGTCCCAGGAGATTTAGGATAGAATAAAATCACAGGCAGGATTGCCAAAGCAAAGTTAAAGCATTGTCGGTATCTACAAGCGGTAAGTAAAGCATAATACCTCCATGAATGAAGGCAGGTGGTGTAGGAACGTTTACAATGAGGTTGCCAAAGAACAAACAAGATGGGTCCAAGACATGCATAAGTTAACAGAGAGATATGAATTGAAAAGATATGGTGAGGTTGATGATTGGAAAGTGTATATAGGTAAGACTGTTGCAGAGGGCTGTAAATAGGACTGGAAAAGAGGAGTCAGGGAAAAGTGTATATTAAAAGCGTACAAGTTATTAGAAAAGCCAAGGAAAAATATTTGGGATGTGTTGGGATGCAGGGAAGGGGTCCAGGCTTCTTTTTCACAGTAGGGCAAGAGTGAACAATCTAGAAGAGAAAACAGAAGTGGACAATTGGTAGTAATGGAAAATGTTAGATGTGTAGACAAGAGGCAGATGAGACAGTGGATCATTGGCTGTTGTGGTGTGATGTATATAAAGAGATAAGAGAAGACTTTTCAGAAAGTGGCACAAGGAAGACTATAATAACAAAGGTTTACAAGAGGTTCGGTGTTTAGAGGAAGAGGAACCTATTGCATGGGGTTTAGGTTTGAAGGGTGGCTTTCTGGGAGGAAGGAAATGTACTAAAAGTGCACAGGACTACCTGGATCGGATGCTGGGAGAAAAGAAATGAAATGATAGAGCTCGACAGCAACAGGGTAAATTAGTGGTGGTAGCCCTGTGAAACCCAGAGTTTTGCACGACGTGAACCCTTGGGTTTTGTGAATTATTGGACAATACAAATTCCATGAGCGTGCGTGTGCCGCATGGCCCAGCAGCGTGCTCGGGGGAAGGAGGAGGGAGGGGGAAGCAGACGGGCTATAGTCAGGCAATTACTTCCTTTCCAGTTGCCACCTGTGGTGTGTTGCATATATGGCAAGGCTTACCGTCTTCACTTTATGAGAGTATGTGCATATTCTATTCTGATTTTATATTCATAGTCAAATAGTATTGCAATCCACACTGATACATTCAAGTGCATTGTTTGGTTTCAGCACAAGTGCTCACGTTTACATGTAGAACTCTATAGAGGTTCCTTCTACCCTGCATGCATGGTATGGAAAGTATGCATCTTTCAGGTACAGGGATGAAACGATAAATTCTG
>CAXHWN010001181.1:12500-19000 GCA_964020975.1 Hermodice carunculata
AGCCCTCATTTGCATAATTTTTTTAAATCGTGACCTCTCATTATAAAAAGGCAAGGCTCCATCTATAGAAGTATAATTGTGCCTAGTTTGGAGTTTCTATCTGTAATAATCTCCGAGATAAAGGGCGGACAAAAAAGAAGGAAGAAAGAAAGAATTTGTGGGAAGACAGTATGTCTGTGTTGGCACACAGACATAATTATTGAACCATTTTGTACAGTTACTACACGTTCGGATGGGAACTTCCTGCTGCCATATTAGTCACTTATAATGATAGGTGAGTATAGCAAAGATACCCGAGTGTAACATTTTATAGAAAAAAAATCAGTTCTAATATTGGAGCGACAGAAAGGGTTTGTCAGCTCAACCGCTCAAGAAAATAAAGTGGGATGTATGGCGTAGAGTATCCGTGCATATTTTTCCAGCTTTATGCTGCATAGAGAGAGTTCCAGAAAAAGCAATATTATCAACCAGGCTATCTTCACAATCAAGGATTTGTGAGCCATGGTCATGGCCAGTTTCAAAAGTGCTTATTTATTTGTTTGTTTGTTTGTTTGTTTATTTATTTATCTATTTATTTTTACCACTGGCCAAATGCAACGGGTTAATTTTCGCGCGACGCATATTGAGCCCAAAATTATCCATGCAAGCACTACCGTAAGATGATTTTAATGTGACCTACCACAAAATCAGGTCTTCCTCGACGTATTTACAGTTCAAATATACATTGCCCTCTGAATATCTTCAATATGCCTCATGCATTTTCCTCAAATTTAGGACATAAGTGTATTGCCATGCATAACTATTATCTGATCACATTTTAAAATCATTGTAACCTTTTCACATGTCATCTTCCAAATGTCTTTATGGATTTGTCTCAGATTCATTATACAGGGCTGCTTGGCTCAGAGAAACTGATTTTGAAGTAACTGTTCCCTATTTCCAGGTCACCATGATTTTATGACCGTGCTTTGATTTAAACATGTTTTATTGAAGTATTCACAAAGTACATACGCACGACAGTTCCCATTTGGGAAAAAGGGCATTACCCTGTCTAAATCCCCATTGTTAAGAAAATGACAGCGTGCACAGGACGGACAAGACACACGGCGACACACAAAGAAAACAAGGGCATAGACTAGAAAAGAAGATTTGCTTTAAAGCAAATCTGCCTGTGTGCCTTCAAAAGTTGTAAATATTTAATGGTACAAATTTTGTCCTTTGGTACTTCACATTCCATTAAGCTTATGGCAGGATGAAAATTTAAAAGTCCAAATGACCTCGACCTTTCACCTTTGACCTGTAGAGGTCACATGTAAATCGCAAAATGAACAGTGTTACAATACCCACTGTTTAAGTCCAACATGATTATAATTGGATGTAAATTGGCCGAGTTATAGCTGGGTGAAATTTTCAAAGGACCAAATAACGTTGACCTTTGACCTTTAGGGGTCACATGTAAGTTTCAAAATTTGCAGTGCTACAATAGCTACAATGTAAGCCCATCATGATCATAATTGGATAAAAATTGACCAAGTTATAGCTAGAAGAAAGCCACCATCGAAAGTGGCCTTTGACCTTGAAATGACCTTTGACCTTGAGATGACCCCTACCTGAAATGGACTTTGACCTTTAAAATGACATTTGGACTTAAAATTGGCCTTTGACCTTGACATGACCTTGACATTTGAGATGAACTACATCTACTATGGTACATAAGATATTGAAGATTTAAAACTTTAATCAGCCCTCATTTGCATAATTTTGAAAAGCATGACCTCTCATTATAAAAAGGCAAAACTTCATTTATAGAAGTATAATTGTACCATGTTCGGAGTTTCTACGTATTATACTTTTCAAATGAAATGTCGGACAAGCTTGTCTGTAAAGAAAGAAAGAAGGAGAGAGAGACAGAGAGAGAGAGAGAGAGAGAGAGAGAGACAGACAGACAGACAGAGAGAGAGAGAGAAGGAAGGAAAGAAAGAAAGAAAGAAAGAAAGAAAGAAAGAAAGAAAGAAAGAAAGAAAGAAAGAAAGAAAGAATTTGTGGCAAAACAGTATGTCTGTGTTGGCACACTGACATAACAAGACAGAGAGTGGGGCACAGATTTTGGGTAGTAGTATCTAACTGTCATTGTGTAGCTGGCGATGAATATACAAGCAGCAAGGATCGCGTGTTCAAAGACGCGTGTTATCGAGATTAAGAGTAGAACAAATAAAAATTATTATAGACCTGGCTGTGTACATGTATGGAACCCTACATACCTAGCCAATGCCGACAGAATTATAGCGATTTGTAGCAGTTATAAATTTATGGACAGCTGAAAAATATCACTGTTTACTAGGAAAGAACAGTCGGGCGACCCATTTGACAGGGTTTGGGAGTGAAGGGAGCAAGATGGGCAACTTTAGCATGTAGTAGGAGGCGAGGTTGGTTATATTTGGGACAAGAGAAAAAATAATGAAATGTGTCTTCGTTAGGCAAGAAGGCAGGCACTTCTTTGACCCCGATTTTGAATAAATGCGAATTTAAAAGACTGGCTCCCAAGCGGAGACGGATGTGCTGGATAGTTATAAATATATAGCCTAAATTAAACAATTGGGGGAGTTTATATTGGTTTGTATGATTTGGATTTAAATATTTGAAGCGAGACTGAATTTCCGGTTTCAAGAGGTAGCTGATTCCAGGGTCTGCCAGTTGTAGAGACGGAGGATTTGTCATACAGATTAGTAGGAGCCTCGAAGTGGGTAAGATTGAAGGGGCGACGAGTATTAAAGGATAGTGTCTCGATAGTGGTAATTATGGAGCATAACGGCTCTGGTAGAAGCTTGTTACCATTTTATACATTAAGCTTAATTTAGCCAACTCTCTACGTTTGGCCATAGTTTGCCAACCAACTTCCTCGTACAGCTTCTTGATGCTAGTGCCATACACTGCTCCCGTCAAGATTGGTTGGCAACATTTTTATCTCAAGTTTGGTGCACATATATTAGACCTGTATGGGAGATGAAGCATTCAAATTTTGTCTTGTTCATTCATCAACATATGGTCCAAACGTTCGTCTGCCCCTGCAACCTTGTAACTGTGATATTTTAACATTACGTGATGTATTTTCATATATATATATATATATATATATATATATATATATATATATATATATATATATATATATATATATATATATATATATATATATATATGTGTGTGTGCGTGCGTGCGTGCGTGTGTGTGTGTGTGTGTGTGTGTGTGCATGTGTGTGTAAACTGTGAAACAATGAAGCAGATTGCCTGCGGTACCCAGCAAATAAATTCGTACCCATGGTGGTTGCCTTTAGAATGGGGTAAGCTATGGGTGGTGAAAAGACAACTGTTGATTGTATAGATTCGATGGCTTCTCTGGAACCGAGTCCTATAATTCTCAAAGACATGAGAGGAATATGTGAATACACTGAATTATTCCTGCCACTCATGTGGCCCTCCGTCACTGTATTTTTGGGGCTGTTCTTAGCCACTTAATATGTTAATGATGAATACATGCCGTGGGTGTACTCAAAACTGGGGAAAGGCATGGTTCCAGATACGAAAAGAATACTTGCTTCTAATTAAGCCTGGGACTAGTAATTTAGACCTGTAGTCCCAGTAGGGCAAACAAATTATATAATAGGCCCCTGTTGATGGGTTTAGTGTAAAGCTCGATATACATCTTTCTTTCTTTCTTCCTTTCTTTCTTTCTTTCTTTCTTTCTTTCTTTTCTTCCTTTCATCCTACCATTCTTTCTTTTATCCTTTCCTTCTTTCTTTCATCCTTTCTTTCCTTTCTTTCTTACATTGCAAAGCCAATGCCAACATTTTAAATTCTTGGTTCGCCCATCATGCAAGGAGCAGCGTAAAAGTTTTTTTTTTTTTTTTTAACCGGTGAAAGTTATCACAACAAACTTCTTGTTGAAGTTCAGTTGAACAATCCTGCAGGTGACGCGATGTTGCTACACGCGTCTGCTGTGTCAATTGACAAAATAACTTCCAGCTCTTTATCTATGCTGTAAAGATTACTTCTTGTTGTTGGTGTTATTTTTGATGGGTTTTTTTTGTTTTTTGTTTTTTTGTTGTTGCTTTTTTTTTTTTTTTTTTTCTTTTTCTTTTTTGTCTGTATGGTTCTTTTCGTGATCACCAAATAAACAAAAACAAATGTGAACAAGAAAAAGTTAAAAAATAAACTGAGCTTAGTTTCCTTTTCAAGGGACAAAAGTTGTCAAATTCCATTCAGACACCACAACAAGTTGGCAGATCTAAAAAGAAATACACGTACTTCAGTGTGAAGCAATTACAGAGAGGTCCATCTGTATTCCGTCCCATAAGGAGAGGGGGCATAATTTATTGGGTTAACAATTGGAATAAAAGTTATGGGGCCCAGACAATAAAAGGATGATGCCACTGCGGCGACACAATCGTTAATAGTGATTTGCGTGAAGTGGAGGGTTGGTTGCGGCAGTGTTTAGTATCTTTTAACCCCCCCCCCCCAAACAAGTAGTACAGTTATTTCAAAAAAGCGAACTCCTCTACAATACCCTGATCTACTATTCATGAATGAAAAAAGTGACAGAATCTGAACATAAGCATCTGGGTTTAACCTTCCATTCTGACCTCGCCTGGACCAGCCACATACGAGAACTAACGGCCAGAGGAATGAAAATAATCAATATTGTCGAATATTTACAATTTCGTGTCGACAGGAAATCCCTACAACCCTTTACCTTTCGTTTATAAGAGCTTTCTTGGAATGTGGTTCCGTAGTGGGACAACTGCACTTCGCAGGAATCTCAGCAATCAGAAAACATTCAATTAGCTGCCGCTAGAATTATTCTTGGAGCGACTTCTGGAACTAGTCGCCATCGATTATATGAACAAACTGGTTTTGAAAAACTGTCGGTACGACGCGAATGAAGCAAATTGATTATATTTTTAAAAATTATTCGCGAGGACGCTCCACAATAGTTACGCAACATTACACCTGTTTCTGTCAACGAGACAAATAGGCCTAGGTAAAATGTAAGATTAGGGAGGAATCTGTCATTTTTTCGCTCACGGACAAATCTATTTGATTCGTCCACCTTTCCTTCAGCTGTACGTTTATGAAACAATCTACCAAAAGATGTTCGAAATACTGAGGATCTTTCTGAGTTCAAGACAAAACTTAATCGGTATACAAAAGGAGTAAATGAATCGTTCTGTCGAGGCGAGAGAAGGCTTGCTGTATCCCATACGCGTTTGCGCATGGCGCGCAGCAGGCTGAAGTTAGACCTCTTCAAGAGGGGTCTGAGAGAAAACCCCATATGTGTCTGTGGCAATGGTAAGGTAAATAATCATACTTTTCACTATTTTGGTGCATGCCCCCCCCCCCCTATTTAACCGCTAGAAGTGTCCTACAAACTGGAGTAGTTCCCTCTGCACCCTTTACAGTTTCGACTTCAGTATAGGCCTATGGCCCCAAAAACCTGAACATATCAGCAAAACGAAACAATGTTTGATGCAGTCCACCATTACATCAGAGCAACAGGCAGACTGGAAGCAGTCACATGGCTCTGGTGCACAACATGAAAGAGTGTATTATACGATTCCATATATATATAGAGAGAGAGAGAGAGAGTAAAACCTGTCCTTGTGGACACCGGTCTAATGTGGACACCTGCTTAATGCGGACAGTTTTGGCCAGAACCGAATATTTTTAAGTAATTGCATATTGGTGATACCTGTCTACAGTGGACACCTGTCTATTGTGTATTGCGGACACTTTTTGGGGTACCAAATGCAAAAACAACCTGTCTATTGTGGACACACTATATCAATACATTTTTTTGCAACTTGTTATGTTCCAAGCTGTATTGCCTAAACAATGCCGTGCATGTTCAGCTGGAATCAAAGACTTATTAATCCATTGTTCAGTGGCCTGTAACACATAATAAGCTCACTCAGCCAAGCAGTTAGGCTGTAAGGCCTCAACGAACATGCCAGGTGTCTCTGAGCACTCGTGCTCCAGTTGAGTGAGGTTGCTCACAGTTTCTATGTCTATCAAACAATTAAGCTCCATAGATCAATCATTAAGCCTAAAACAAAGGATCCACTGAGACTCATGTGAAGTTATTCACAATTTGTAACAATGACACATACAGTTATACTGTATTCAAAGGATATGATATCCCTGTGGTAATGTAATGTAATGTAAACGTATTTATTTTCAAGAATGGAACTGGATTACCCAGTAGCTATTACAAATAACTAGTCGAGGGGTTCTCCAGACATACAGAACACACAATAAGTATACAAGACACACAGGACGGTACAAATCAGTTTGCAAGTTGGAATACAATCAGGTATAACAGAGGGTACCAATTATCAGTTAATGAACCGTCTGGTCTGGGTAACGTACAATTGAACAGCTGAAAAAATTTCAATATTTAACACATCCGAAAGGCTGGTACTACCAGACAGCATAATTTCTAGAAGT
>CAXHWN010001183.1:0-66000 GCA_964020975.1 Hermodice carunculata
AACGGGTTTTATATTCTTATTGACACGCCATGTCTTGCATTGAATTTGCTTGTTTTTGTGTTCCAGACTTTTTCCCTTTTTTTGTCGCCATTCTGCAGCATTTGTTGCTGTGTTGTTGTTGTTGTTGGTGTTGTTGTTGTTGTTCTTGTTGTTGTTGTTGTTTTCAATTATACCTTTACATTCCTGCACTAATTCCAAAAGTGTTTCTCTTTCCGACGATGTATACTTCACTTTTTCAACCATGCTTTATCCAAATGACAAGAAATATGTTCACACTTGTACATGTGTACCAGTGCACACTACCAGAAATAACGAAAATAAGACCAAGTTTCATTCGACGTGGACCAGGGGGAAAGAATTACCAATGGGAATTTGTTGAAACCCGGTATCAAACTTGGCTTGAATAACCTGCACTTAAGAGAACCGTCAGCAAACCACAGTGGTGTCACACAACTACAGGCTTAACCCAGAGTCAAGGCAGGATTTCACACCTCCTCCATGTCAAAGTTAACTCTGGGTTCAGCACAAAGCTTACAGAAACGTGTGCAACTGGCATTAAGATCATTTTAGATTTGGCTGGTGGGCCTCATAGTACAGGTAGAGGGATGTACATGACGACCACCATGTGCAATGTCAAAGCCATAGATCAAATAGCCCTTACCTCATCACGCTAACAGTAAACTTAATGTGAGTTAGGACTTTGAGAATGCGGTCAAAGTCACTGGGGTACCATGTAAGTCTGGCCCTTATAAACCACAAGGGTCAATTTCGAAGCAATTCGCCAACGGGATTTTACAAAGACTTTCGTCAGTTTTGTCAAAAAAATAAAATTCATCTGTTAAAAATGCACACATTTTATAGAGACTCAACGAAGGACGCATCCCCACAAAGTTTGAAGTCAGAAAAAGCGGAAAACACACAAAACTTCTTTAAATAGATTAAATTGCAGCACTCTTGTTGAACAAATACATGTCTAGGGATTCCTATATGTGCACTGTGCAATCTCAGAACAATTGGCCACGCGGCTTGCAGAATTTTTACGATTTTGGTAGATATTCATTAAAAAATCCGAAAATCATTGGAGCTTCATCATCTGTAGTTGAGACCGAAACAAGGTAAATTCCTAGTAAGTTTTAAATAAATCTTGGCCAGCAGTTTAGGAGAAGTCAAAAATGTGAATTACCATTCTATCCCTCCCCCCCCCCCCCCCCCCCATTGATTGACAATGTTACGAATGTATTCTTGACCGATAAGTACCCAAACTGAAAATTTCGTTAGCAATTAGGAATCCATAGCAATGCCAATTTGCGGACAGTTTTGTGTGACCCTTCAACAAGGAAGATTAACGCCAAGTTTCAATATGAGTGACTGTTTCGGAGAAGAGGGTCGAAAAAAGGGAAAATCCATATTCATAAAAAATGCAGCGCCACTGTTGAACTAATTAAGGTCTCGTCGTACCAAGAAATGTCCCAATGTAATTCTAATCATTTAGCACAGCAGTTTCAGCTAAGCTTTTCTAAGACTTAGCTCCAAAATGACCCCCCCCCAAAAAAAAAAAAAAATAATAATAATAAATTCCGTATTTTTATCATTTTTCATCATTCATTGAATCTAATAAAATAGGCAACTTATTGGCAGGCCAAAGTTTTATTAAAGCGCACCAGATCTTTATTCCAAATAAAAATGTCATCTCTCAGCCAGCAATTTAAGGCACTTAGTGTACTTTTTAACCATCACCTAAAAACAACGAGTTCTTTCCCTTTTGTCAATTTTTGTTTGCAAAATGATGTAAATTTGTCAAAATACATACTTCAAGTGAAATTAAGTGCACATATTGAAAGCCTTTACATACTTTCAAGCTTTGCCGTGAGAATACAAACAATTTGACTCAAAAGAAAGCACCCATATCTTTATAATTTTCAGCAAAGATTCCCTTTCCAATTTTGCATGATTTGAGCATAATTTAACAAAACATTGCTGCAAACCGAATTAATTAATTATGAATAGTCCACTCATTTATTAGTCCACTTCCAATTTATAAAGGCATATGGCTTTAGCTGCCACGAAAAACAGACCATACTTTTAGCATTTATGATTTTTTAGAAGAAAGTACTTTACACATCAGAAGGCCTGGTTTTGAAGTAAAAAATTGACCTAAATGGGTACAAAATATACATAAAATTACCATGGTAACAAGCTTGACACTAAATTGTATTCTCCACCACAAAAGCTGCAAAGATGCCCACGCCATCAAATGGTCATATTAAGACTGAGCTAGTTGATTCCTTACGGGGACATAATAGTATTATATGAACCTAGTCATGTGGTATAGAATGTCTTTTGCATGTTACCCCAGATTCAAGTTTCCGTGAGACAATTGACCGCACACACAATAGTCCCTTTAACACAACACAATCATAGTGTTACACAGTAGCAGTCTAATTATTCACATAAGGTTGAAAAGTACCTTTTCTTTAGTAAGCACCAACACCTACACAAAAAATAACATGTAGAAGTTGGACCGCTTTTAACTTTCAATTGAATCTCAAAGCCTTTCCTACTGAATATTTCCCATCATTAAACAATATTTTGATCGGAAGCTGCAACGAATACTATCCAGGGGAGATAGTGTAATCCAAGAAGTTTACCTTGCCCTGGGTTGCCCATATACAGCCGTTTTCAAGGGCATCAAGTACATTAAAGTGTGTCTTACGTACAGTTGAATGTGCAAGGGCAGAATCCTATATATCCAAATGCAAAGAAAAGACGATATCCTGGCCAAGTATCTGGCAAACGACCTAGAGCTGCCGTTTATGTCTGAGTAACTCTATGCATGGACGTAACAGAGAGACCATGCTTTACTTTAATTATGTAACAGTAAAGCTAGGAAATATGTCATCAATCTTTAATGTTTCAGGTTAACACCGTCTATCATTGTGATATTCAGTGGCACGTGTTTATTATTTATATGAAGACCAGATGAGCTCTTCAATTTTTTTTTTTTCATATTTTCTACTTTTGATTTTGTAGCATAATATACATAGGAGCTGCATGATACTTAACTCTTGTGGACGGTGTAATTTGTTCAAACACAACTCAAAAACAGTAAAGTGTTTTGGAATAATCGCCGTGTTTTTATTGGTTATAGGCAAGGTCACCTTTTGCGAGTAAATTCTGATTTGCTTTCCAGCATACATTTAATAAAAAGTACTAATCTCTATGAACCTTAATATTAATAAAACAATGTCATTAACCAGCTATTTATATATACCCACATATATACACATGGTCATAAATTGGCAGTGTACTGAGCACCAGAACACCAAAAGTCACCAACTGTCACTGCATTACACCAACTTAAGCAGCAGCCCTACAGTGCCTACACAAATTGGGCTGTCAAGCAGCTGGCGCGGACAGCTTCCTACTTATATATATATATATATATATATATATATATATATATATATATATATATATATATATATATATATATATATATATATATATATATATATATATATATATATATATATATATATATATATATATATATATATATATATATATATATATATATATATATATATATATATATATATATATATATATATATATATATATATATATATATATATATATATATATATATATATATATATATATATATATATATATATATATATATATATATATATATATATATATATATATATATATATATATATATATATATATATATATATATATATATATCATAGTAAGGCAGGACTGGCCAATTTTTTTTTTTTATTTATTTATGTTTATTGGCAGTTTCCAACATGCCAGTGTGATACACCCCTTATACCCACCAGAATGGTACAGAGGAACTGCACCAAATGGTAAAGTTGCGCAAGTCTGCGGCCCAGGAGAAAAACCAGATAGCAGCATGGCAATAATGATGATAAATTATATCCTTTTACATCGTATGTGCATGTGTTTGTACAGGTCGGCAAAAAGCTGTCTGGAAAACTGTGTCTGCTTCCACATAGTGCTAACCATAGAGATGTCGACAAATTACTGTAAGTAGTAATTGACAAGATTGACCATGTTGCGAGACCACGTTAGTTTGCACCATGTTTATCTGCAGGCCTTGCCTCAGGGGAGCAGTGCGGACACTCGATAATTACAGATGGACTGGCTTGTTTGGGGCGGGTGTGCGGGAAATAAATTGTGACTTCCAAAAATGGACAGAAATAAATTACGAAGTAGATAAACGGTACTTTGTAATTAAATGTAGACGACCATGAGCTGGCGACCTTGCCTGTTACCCACACGACGCTCTAATGACCAGAGGGACGCTATTGTCTTTGGCGCTTCTTACCCCCACATGCGCAAAATTAAGATACATCAGAGTCCCTCGCTGCTAAATTTAAATCCCTTATCTATTGGCATGGTAACAAGACTGAATAACATTCCACTTCATTGGTTTGAACAAATCAGTTTGGTGTGGCATCCGTTGTCGCCTTGCCAAACTCTATTACCATCGTCCATATATAAATCGTGGCCTTTTACATTTCAGTTTTGAATCTGATACACATTCGATATCGCTTTTCACTTCTGTCTAATGAAATATTATCTATCCTGCGATGTCTTAATGTATGGTGCCTCTGTACATTCATACTCCGCATACGGCCAAATGTGTCTGGCTGTCTCTTCATGGATCAGTACTTGCTGCATATATGTAGCTGTATGTTTTTTTCGAGGTGGTAAGTGGCAGGCCAAAATACATATGCCCTTCATTTTATTATCAAGTTCTTGTTATGTTCTAATCGCATTATGTTTTTTACAACATTCACAAAACAAATTTACTGTCCGAGGTAAATGCAACTCTTTTGTAATCAGGTTTGTTCTGACTCACGACTTCAGTGGCTCACTAGTACATAATCAGAGGCTGAAATAAATTGTGTGACGTGCACAGGTTTGTTTATGGGATGCGCGTGATTGAGTGTTTTTTTATGTCAAATGATAAATCAACCTGATTCACATGTACATGCACATTCACACGCGCATGTACATGTACATAAACTGTACATGAACTGCGCGATATCTGACGTGAGGTACCTTTATATAATTATTTGGGTACTGCCAATTTTGGTCAGTCACATCTCATCTTTGAAATAATTTACTTTCATCATATTTGCATGCTACTTGCTTTTAGGAAAAATTATCTTCTTATATAATGTAACAAATATATATGTAAGTAATAGAGCTGGTGAAATTCCAACAAACTAGTATTGGATTTGTTTGACCTGGTATGAAGTAATTTTTTGCTAAAAGATTTTTTTTTTTTTTTGAGAAGGCATATAATTTTACTGATTAAAATTGAAATTGCTGAGATTATGAAATTTGGTATGCTTTAGGTCCATTATATCAGAATCGCACCTCATGCCAATTCTTGGTCAATCTAATATTTACTATGAAACACGCAATGTTGACCTACAGCAAATGTCTTAATAGGGGTGTTCTCAATCAGTTATATACCTTCAGTTTTTGCATCATAGAGTTCTCCCATCTAACTGGGGTGTACTTTGAATGCAGTCATGTTTCACATGTGTTAACTTTTTTTTGTATTATTTTTTGAAGTTTTACACATGTACAGATCTACATGTTTTCCTTGATGCAAGTTTCTGCACACTCACAAGTTGCTTACTCACACGCAATTTGTGTTTATTTATTTGCTTCAGTTCAATGATTTTGATTTGCCCTTTTATTTTCAATATAGCTACAAATGGTGCATTATCGTCAATTTTCTATATTTCCGCAATTATAAGTACAAATGTTTTGGTTAGAAATGTCTTAAACATTTTGGTGGCGTTGGATAAACCAGCCTTAACGTATTATTACACAATGCTGATGATTTGGAGAATGCGATATCAGTTGCATCTGAACTATATAGATACTAGTTCCTTAAGTAGCTTTCTGAAACCCTTTTCTCAAATTTTTTCTGTCCTGGGTATACACATTCGATCTTTGAACATGAAATTCGATAAACTGACGGTTTAACTAAATGAGCCATCTGACAATTATTTTGAATTTAGTGCCATCTGTCTCCAGGAAACTTGGGTTGGTGGTGAAGATTGTGATGTGGCACTCTTCAATCTTCATAATTATGCTTCCATTTCTCTACCTGCAACCTGAAGTTTTCGTGAAGGTTATCTAATCTATTTACATAAGAATTCCACACAATGCTCGAAATTTATACACACCAAATAGACTATGGGAAGGTCAGTTTATAGATATAACAGGCAATGGCTTAAAATACAAAGTAACTTTGTGCAATATATATAGACCACCTAGGGAGCGAGATGAGGATTCATTTATTACTGAGATTGCACCTTTACCTGAAGCTTTATCCAACGAACGCTCTGATAAACTGATTGTGAGTGATTTTAATATGGACATGTTGAAAACAAACATAAGAGTACAATATTCTGATTTTCTTGACTTAATGCTAAACAATGATCTTTTGCCCAAAATCACCTTACCAACTAGTTTCGCTGAGAAACGTGCAACCATCATTGATAACATAAATTATTATCTGTGCCATGGCACTGCGTCATGCCGATCTGGTATCATCTTCGCGCATTTGTCTGATCATCTGCCCTACTTTACTTGTTTAAATTAAAAAAAATCATCCTAAAGGTCCACTTCAATTCATAAAAATTCAAACCAAAGATGTCGAATCCACAAGGAATTTCTATCAAGAACTAGATCGAGTCAATATAATGTCTACTTTTGACCACGATCCAACCTCCGACCCAAAGCACAATTATAATAGGTTGGTTAGTATTATGCAATAGGCCAAGGAGAAATATTTGCCCACTAAAACAATAAAATTTAACAAATATAAACATAAATTCTCACCCTGGATAACAACTAGAATCTTGCTATCTATAAAATATAAAGATAATGTCTACCGGGAATTAAAATGTACAAATCCTGAGTCCTATCAATATCAGGTAATCAAGCATGACCTGAAGACCTAAAATTATATTCTGGATAAAACTATCCATCAACGAAAGCAAACATACCACCGCCACCAGCTTAACAAATTTAAAACCGATACTAGATAGACATGGGACACAATCAGGGGAATACTTAACACCAACAAAATAAAAAAAAATCCCCTTATTTTCAAAGTGGATGGGATAAACATATCTTGTAAAAGTGAAATTGTGAATCGATTTAATAAGTTCTTTATTGGAATTGGCCCTACATTAGCTTCTAATTTAAAAACAACAAATGTTTCTAACTTTGTATCTTACCTTACTGAGCAACATGACATTACATTCTCTTTTACACAAGTATCTGCAACTGACATTATAACGATCTTTGAGAAGTTCAAGCCCAAAACCAGCACAGATCATGATCTTATGTCTATGAAACTTCTGAAGGGCGCCAGCTCAACTTCAGCCGAGCAATTGGCATTGATTATAAACCAGTCATTATACAGTGGCATCTTATTTTATAAGTTGAGATTGGCTAAGGTATTACCCATAAACAAAAAGGGAACGACTCCATATTGGATAATTACAGGCCAATCTCGCTTCTTCCCGCTTTATCTAAAGTCTTTGAGAAAGTTGTGCATCGCCCATTATACGATTTTTTTTTCTTCAATGATTTATGTTATGAAGTCAGCATGGTTTCGAGCAGCTACATTCGACAGAAATTGCTGCATTGGAATTCATTGATAGACACTACCAATTTCTTCACTCTGGAGAAATACCTATGCGCATTAATCTTGATCTAACAAAAACGTTCGATACTTTGGATACACTTCTCTATAAATTAAAATACTATGGTGTTCGAGACACCGCATTACAGTTGTTTAATAGCTACCTAACCAATAAATATCAGTTTGTGGAATTTAACGATGTGCTTTCGGAATATTTACCCATCTTAACGGGTGTACCACAAGGATCAATGTTAGGTCCCCTTCTCTTATTCTACACATCAATGATATTCACTTGTCCCTTAAAAATTTTGATGCAACACCATACGCCGATGACACGACGCTGGTCAATTCTCTGTTCTCTTTCAATTACAATGGTGGTACTGGCGGGGGAAAACCTTTGTTATGACGTAAACCTCGAATTAACAGAAGTACATAACTGGCTAGTGGCCAATTAGTTGTCTCTGAACATCTCTAAAATTAGATTTATGGTTTCCACTTTCCTCAGCGTAAACTAGATCTTAACATCGATCTCAAAATAGACGACATCTCCATTGAAAGAACTACTGAATTCGACTGTCTGGGGTTACTTATTCATGAAAAAGTTGGCGGGACTGCTCACATTAATAAAATAGCTAACAAACTTTCTCGAATCATAGGTACTCTAAAAGGTTTCAAATTTTTATTAGCCCACGCAAGGACATTTATTGATCTATAATTCATTATTTTTACCACATCTAAATTATGTTATTCTTGCGTGGGGTCATGGATGTGATCTTGTTGTCAAATTAGAAAAGCAAGCAATCCGTTTAGTCAACAGATCGGCCTATTACGCACATACTGAACCAATTTTCAAACGACTAAATTACTGAAAATTCAAGATTTTTTATATTTAAAGGCCTTAAAATTTTATTATAGATACAACCTTAACCAGCTACCGCATTATTTTGAAAATATGTTCACTCCGCTACCAATCACACACATACATGATCTAGATACAGATATGTCCCTCGTTACTCTCTCCCCTCTAGAAAACCACAAAAAATATTTGCTATTCCATCCCATCCACATTCAATGCATCGCCTAAAATATCAAAGAAAAAGTCGATATTTATTCATATTCCGGCTTCTCTAAGTACATATATATCAAAACCCATTTGTTAGCTCAATATTCTGAAGTATGGACCATTGCTAATTGCTTTGTTTGTAGCAACTGATTATTCTATTTTTGTTCTCTGCTTGGGTTTTTCAGTAGATTTTCTTTCTTTTTAATTCAGTTTCATTAAATCTCATGTTATCTTTATGTATCTTACGTAATTATAGGTGCTTGTTCTTGTAAGAGATAAATTTATTTTAGGTGGCTCCCGTGACAGCAGATTGGAATCCTTAATGCATTGAGGAGCACGCATTTACTTAATATAGTTGTCTGAGTCTTCAACGCTAGCGAAAGAAAACTTGACACGAATCGCAAAGCAAAAGAAAATGCTTACTTCTGAGGGCACATTTAATTACTGCCCTGCTGACAACTTGACAATGTTACTCAAAACGAAATAGTAACATGTTAAGATGAACACTGAGTGGAACATCCACGAATAGAATGAAAACATGAAGAGTACCACTAAAGCACTAATGGCCTCTAACTAACATATACATTACCAAGAATGCATTGCAGATGTATATGTCACCTTTATGCAAAAACAAATAGTGCTGCAGCGTTAAAAACAGGCACAATATGCAGAAATATACTGTACATTTGACGAAAACAAAATATATTTATTTTATGCATTGCCATTATGTAACATTGAGTATAACCACAAATAGAAGAATTAAGAATTACTTGCACAAAATCGCAAAACTATTCCCTTACAGAGAATGCAAAATATATGTATAAACACTGTTATGAAAAGCACCCACTTGGTCTGCCTATTTTTGGAAAATGGAAATAATGAATAATTAGCAACCCAACGTTTTTTACCTTCACAAGCCACTCAAAGCGCACCAGGTGAATTCTGATTTGTAGGACGGTCCTTTTTGTTTGTCATATGTACAATGTTAATTCTATTGGCAGCTAAATATTTGCCAAGGTACCTTTAGTAAAAATCAAGAAACTCTATAATATACAAAATGTGCGGTAAAGTTTTGTTCTTCAGGCGCATATACTTAACATAATTACTACCTACACACAAGTACAACTGCAGTCTTCCATTATCAGCTTGATGTCCGATCATTTATAAATACTACAAAGCATGTACCTGTTTTTCAGATATATAAATGACCATTTGTCATCAACAAGAACAAATATTATCATAATTTTACATTATATCAAAATTAACACTGTCAAGGGGACCAAAATCAAGTGGCTAATAAAATATGAAACAAGTTAATAATTTTCAAGATAAGATTCTTGACCAAACACTTGTGGTCCAGATGTGCACAGCAAGGGGGGGGGGGGGGCAGAGTGGGACTTTGAATTTTGAGGCTTCAAGTGTGAGCATAGAAGGCATAACATGGCTACTTTGGAGTCAAATGTGACGGGAAAAAACGTATGCAGTTTTCCTTTTTTTCTGTATTTTTTTTCTTTGATTTTCAAAATATACCCATTCCCGGTTTTAAAAATAATACCACAGAGTTGCCTTTTGGTAGTCACACCACCACTGACCGGTGATATCTTGTTTATCAGATCCTCATGTAATTGATTCATTGCCAGGAATGAGCATACCAAAAAAGCATAGAATTTTGAAGCTCCACATTTGTGTGCAAAAAGGGTGTGACTTTGTTGATATATGGTCAAATTTGACAGAGAACAAAGCGTATGGTAATATTTTGTTTGTTTGTTTATTTGTTTGCTTACTTGTTTTTTTTTTTTTTTTTTTTTTTTTTTTTTTTTTTTAAAGAAAACGACCATTTCTGATTTTAAGATATCTTCATGGAATTGCAGTTGGTAGTCACATTGTCACACAGAGGTGATATCTTGTGTATATGATCCTTGTATAATCTCACACTGGGCAGCCACTCCATATTACCAAGCTCCAAAAGGGTGCTGTATACGAAACTGAAACTCCATATGGGACTTTAGGGTTCATTTCCTGGAGGAGTGAACACGTGATGAATACAATTGTTTTATTGTAATTGATAACATAGCGACTTTTTTCTAATATATATTTTGCAATTTTCATCATACTTTTGCACAATCTGAAGGAGAATGGCCCAATCAGTATAATAATGACTACAATCTTGTGATTTCGTCAATTATGTCATGGCAAGATTTTCAGCTCCCCAGAATGCACCTTTTGCATGCTAAAATTTCACCCCACCCCCTAGCATGCCATTGAGCGCTCACTTTGGCTCTTATGACCCTGTATATCTCATTTGGTTGTTATTATAATAATATACAATTTTGGGCGACTTAGGACTTTGAATGAGTTTCTAGCACTGGCCTTGGTCGATAAATATTTATCAAAGAAGGGTGGCCTGAAAGTCCTTATTTTTTTTTTTTTGGGGGGGGGGGGCTTTTTAGTAGAGTCTTTCAGGTTACCAGAACCACACATACATTTTTGTTAAGCCTTTGGTAATTTGGACATTTGCTGAAGCATGTTTAAAACGGTTGTCATTTCCCCTTTAAATATTACCTCTTTTGACGTAATTTTAACATTTTACCTGGCACAGCCGGATGCACCTGTTATCACTTTACATAGACCTTACCTGATTTGCATATGGACCATATTGTGCTGAACTATAAGAGTACCACTAATAATAATATTAATATTTATAATATTGCATGCTTGTCATATCAGATATTGTATCATTTGACATTCTTGGTAATTCACTTTTGTTGTCCAGTTTGTCTTGTACATAGTAATGTATATTTTGTGTCAGGGCCGAGTTAGAAAACAGTCTTGTCCCAAATCAAGCACCCCCAAGTTAAATAAAGGCACTTGGACTGGACTTGATTCATATGGCTACATTTTAAAACCTAACCTTTAACCTGACATCTAGATTGATCATAACCCAAATGCCCCTTTACTTAACCTATGTTTTACAATCACAAACCCATGCCAGTTCTCCTACTCCTTAACACTAACCTTCCAACCCTTATATTACTGTACATTTACGCTTCTTCCCCACCCTTCACAATTTCTTGCCGCCTATATATTTCTATCTCCCTAAACCCACCTATAGTGTATTGGAAGCCTTGTTGACAGAACTACTTCCCACTGCATTTGATAAAAGTTTTCCAATTATGAAAAAAAAATACCACTTTGATTCATTCACCTTTAGGTAGACTTAACGGCCCACCAAATTTAGAAGAGAATGGTTGAAAAATATGAACTTTGGTCTTTCTATCTTTGATCCTTTCCCAGGCCCTGCTGTTAAATCAACATACATATTTATACTTAAAAATTGACATAAGGGGAATAGGCCAATATTTCTACATTTCATGCAATTCCCGTCCAAATCTGGTGGGCTGTTGATCATATATAAGATATCGAATGCCACAGCATGTCCTTGTAATTGTAATTATGTCTCTCTGTATGTATGGATGTATATATGCATGCGTGTGTGCGTCTGTGTGCGTGCGTATGTATGCATGCATATATTTATATATATATATATATATATATATAGAGAGAGAGAGAGAGAGAGAGAGAGAGAGAGAGAGAGATGTACATATATATACATGTATATATATATATATATATATATATATATATATATATATATATATTATAGTTTATGGATGCAAGTAGGTTCGCATGAACCGAATGGGTGAACAACCTAACATGAAACGGTTTTAACCGGTGTATCACCAGGTTCTGAAGAGAAAGTTGTGAAGATAGAAAAAGGAAACCTGGACATGTGAACTTATTGTCATCGAGGTAAAAAAAAAGGTCCACGCAATTGCCTTTTCCGCCACAGCCATAAGCAACCTGTCTGGCTGTTGCCTACAGTCTATGTTTTAGATACAATGCCTATATCTGAAAGACGGGCATCAAAACTTAATGCATTATTACAATGCAAACTTGTCTTTTCTATTAAAAGGGACGTAGTTTGTCATCGCGCTTACGAATGGCGTCCTTCCGGGGGCATTTGGAACCACTGATTTTCCCGCGGTTAGAATTGTTCCGCAAGAAATCGAAATGGCTCCTGAAACTAGTTAAAGGGCCATTCGAACGACCCCCCCCCCCCCCCATCGCTATTGCTGTATATATGCATAATGTAGGCCTATGTGTGTGTATATGGTTAAAAAAGATACACATATACACACACACATATATAGATATCTGTGTGTGTGTGTGTGTGTTCGTCTTCATAACCTTATACATTCGTGGCCCATCATTGGATTCGGGGGTTCTGTTCAAATTTTGATATTTTGTGTTCTGTGCAAATCCTGAAAGGGCGTTAAGTTTGAATGTAGTTTCAAAAACTCCAACTCTTTAAACATGTTTGCATACATTATGTATAGTAGGTGGGTTCAACGGTCACTCATTCAGAAATTTTCAGAATGAACAGAAGTGAGTTTGCAATATACAGGTTGTGACATTGAAAATGGGTCAAGCTCTTCTACAAAGATCAGTAAATCCAATAAATTTTAATCTGGCTGCTTTTGTATGATATACAGCTTTCTTTTTGGACTGTGAGAGAAAACGTTGGTAATTCATGCAAAATACTCATCAAATGAGAAAAAAAGTGTGGAAAAAATTGAAAAAGGGAAGTCATATCCTAAAGACTTGGACTCTTTGACATAATATTGAGGCAATGGAACTGCAGTGTTCGCATGACGGGCCACATGAATTATATGTACATAGGCCTGTACATGGATCCAAACATACAGGCAGACAGAAAGAGAAATAAAGAAAGAAAACAAAAGAAAGAAGGAAAGAAAGAAAGTGAGAGAAAGACAGAAAGATTTCCAACGTGGTTCTGTGTTTTATGGGCATACTAGGTGTGTCCAAATGTAGGCCTATATAGGCCCTGCAGTCGTCTGCATCGTCGTTTTTCTTGCATTTTCCAAATTTGCCAATTTCGCAAAATATTTTGTGAAAAGCGAGGATCTAATGAGATTAAATGTCCCTATAGTCAACAGATTTTTTTTCACCAGCGAACGGTATTGAATATGATCATTTAAGACTTAGACAAAAATAGTAAGTATCATGAGCTTTTCAAAATTTATGGAAGGTTACTCATTCATTCATTCTATATTCGAGAATTATGACATGCCACTTAAGTATTGTAGTTGCGAGTCCTTTAGACTACTTAGCACTTGATATATTGGAATCTGATTGGTTGAGATGGGTCACGTGACCAGTCTCTGTGCACTAATGCTCTTGTCTCCTGATTGCTCGAGAGTATCACGTGACCAGACAGCGGGAAAATAAAACTATACGGAAAGAAAAAAACGAGAATCTTACATTTGCCTGCGCGTGGATTTTATTTAATTTTTACTGTTTTCCTTTTCGTGATGCAAGTTTTCCAGATCCCCACTTAGTGCTCAACTACAGGCCAGTTTCAAAGTTAAGGTGCACAGAAGAGCACTGAATGTACGAGATGGGGCCCTGCAAAGGCTTTTTTCTTTCATTGTTAATAAATCTGTATACAATGCCACACATAAATGTATGTGCTTTATCTCAGGGTATTCATTTATGTGGACAATTATGTAAGTCATGATATCAATAGATAGTAAAATAAAAAGCTACATAGTACTAATTCCATCCAGATAGTTGTAGATTGTTAATAACTTAATCCTGTTATCTGGTATGGATTGAAATAGGATCAAAACCTTGTATTACAACATATTGCGATTTCAGGCTCCTAGGGTTTACTGTATGCAATTGTATCAATAGTTTGACCTTGGTAGTAGACATTTATCATTCTATCTGATTCCAAGGTCACATTGTCATCTACCTCCTAGTTGTTTTATTTTCGTCTTTTACTTGATACAGAATACAGTATCAAAATAATGTTTTGAACTGAATACAATATAATTTAATAATATGCATTCAAATGAATTCAATTCATTTAAACAATTATTTCAAATTGCATGCAGTTACATCAATATCATATTATGCATTAAAGATCTTATTATCACGCAACATATACTTCATGTGTAATTTTTTTCTGATCTGAATTTCACAAAGTTAATGATTATTGCTGCAGAATGTTATCCGTTAAGCTATACACTGTTGCAATATGATTTTTACTGTCATATTTAACATTTATGCCTGCAGCTATTTCATATCTTGCAGAAACTTCTACTTATTGATTCACCAATTTGTCACTGAATTCCTGATCCTTAGGTTAGAGCAATTTACTTGTGATCTGTGCCATGCTTATTCCCATCCAACGTTGTGATAAATAAAATACATTGTGCAGTCCACATGTTATTCTATACCAACTTTGACCTTTGATTGATTTCTAACATACTGATGTGGCCAAGCTAACATAAACATTTATATGCTATCAACAAAAGGTGACATTTTAGGAGGGTCGTAGTACTCTGCACGTCCATGTTCAAATCTTTGGGACACACACACTGCCAGCCAGTGTTCTCCTTTCTCTGTTGATGGAGCTGTGTTTGTCACATACAACTTTCGATATTGCAGTGCTTTTTGAAACTTGCCACTGGCAAACATGCCAGCAAATCGAGATCAGGTTGCTGGTTCTTGTCTGCCCAAGATGTATGTGATAGTGTGGGTGTCCAAGTTAGAAGTCTGTGATAACATTCCTTGCTTTGTCAATCTCTATCATGTTGTCATATTCTGCATAGACGATCATGCACACTGCTGACTTCACAGCATCAGCGAATGTCACATCCGGATCTACACTTCCCTGCGTCACCAGCTGATATTGAACTAAGTCGCAGAAGATGTCTGGTGTCAAATCAAAGGCAAATAGAGTATACCCTCTTGCAAATGTTGTTAGTGTGATGTTGTTACCAAAATCTACCTTCAGCTTTCCAATGCCTGAGTACAGGCTGAGGAATTCTCTGGTGTAGACGCCTCCAGCAAAGTCAGGTCTGAATGGTTCCAGTGTGTCTCGACCAACATTAAGTGAGAGATTTGTTAAATCATGGTGCTTGAAATGAAATGGATCCTCCCTGAGTGATCAAATCGGAGGTGTCATTGTCCTCAAATCCAATGATGATCCTTCTTGGAATATCAGCGTTAAATCCTAATTTTCGCTTGAGATATGTTGTCACCATGTAAGGACTCTGCATGACAGTAACTTTTGGTAGCTATTGTGGGGTAACAGAACGTTTTGGGCAACCTGTACTCAGACTCCCTTTGTTTGCAACATGCACGTGTGATGGTAGTTCAGATGTTAAAGAATCAGATGTTTGTGCCACTACAGTTTACATTGCAACCGGTAAGGAAGATTTAATGTTAAAATAGCTAAGATTGTAGCCAGATGCCTAACATATGTTACTTGTGAGGCGTAAGTAGATGTAAGAGAACTACTGTAAACATCCTGTTGTGGGGCTTATGTAACGTGACTCCATTGTCGCCCATGTGTGCGAGAGTTTGGCAAGAACAATAAGTTAGAGGTTGAATGAAAGTGGTTTTGTTGTGGTAAAGTTTTGACAACTGATAAATAGTGAGTGAAAGTCATATTTGGGATGCTATTTGTTTAGTTATAGGCTTTAAATAGACCTTTTTTAGTTGATATGTATGCTACACTAAGCAGCAAAAGTATTGTAACACTAATGCATCTCTGGTCAATATAATGTATATACGTATTTCGTTTGTAGTTTGACTCATTCATTATGTCCTGACCTCTCTGAAGGTGTGTATTCACCTGACATTTATATTTTATCTTCCCTTTTCTTTATTTGGGTTTTTAATCTACTTTTTCTTCTGTTTCTTGGATGAATAAGGCCAGTTCCATGATATAAACTTCGTCATTGTTGCTACACTCATCTTTGAGCAGATTTTGTACATGTTCCGATGTGATGTTACCAGGCACACATGTGTTCATATAACATCCCTCCTGATGGGATATTTGGCTGTGCTGGTTTCTACTCTACTTGCGTGTCCCATGTGCACCCCAGCTCCCACTCTCACTTTGTGAACATAAATTATGACTTCATGTATATACATCCTGAATGGGTCAGTGACTAAACACATCAAATGAAATGATGCTGATGATCTGTGAAGTTTGATGCTAACATTAACACCATTCAATAGCCACCCGTTCTGCAGGTTGTACTCTGAATAAATTTAATAAACCCAAAAACTATTGGTGGACGGATTTGTTCAAGCTCCGAGATAGAAAACGGTTTTGGTGGAATCTCTGGGCAGAAAATGGTAAACCTCGACAGGGCGTTATTTTTGAAGTTTTCAAAAATTTGAAAAAGTAATTTAGACGTCTGTCGAGGCAGTGTATTCAAAAATATGAACAGAATAACGTAACTCCTTTAAATGATTTATATTCTTGTGGTAAGATTCCTCAGTTTTGGAAATGTGTTAATTTTAAATCACGTGTTAAGACTACTTATACCCTGGTTGCTCATGTCTTTGCTTCCTATTACAGCAAAGTCATGGGCGACCCGGGTACACATAATAATTTGACTACTGATCAGTCCAATTTAAGATCCTTTGTTCATAGTAAATAAAGTGAATATGTGAGCCAGATGAACGAGAAGGTTGTGTCTCCTCCTGATGTGAAACGTATCATTAAATCTCTTCGTCTTGGTAGCTCGCCGGGTATTGTTGGTATAACTGCTGAATATACGAAATACGGCAGTTGTAACACTTTGTATACTCACCTGGCATCCCTTTATACGTGTATATTTAGTCATTTTGTTATACCTCGAGTGCTTCAGGTGGGAGTAGTTGTACCAATCCTAAAAAAACCCACGCTTAACCCTCATGACCCAAGTAGTTTTAGACCAGTTACGGTCTGCTCTATTTTTTCAATAATAGCAGAAAAACTTATTTGTATTGATGATAATGTATCCGACAATCAGTTTGGATTCAGGAAGCATAGGAGCACAGAATTTGCATGTGGGCTTCTTTGCGATATAGTGAAGTTGTTTAGTAGTAAGGGCTCACCACTATTCATATGCGGTATGGACGCTGAAAAGTGTTTCGATCTGATCTGGCATGATGGTTTTTTTATAAATTGTGGGGTTCCTTGGAAACATGGGGATGGCCCTTTTTATATTTTCTCGGTATCAAAAACTTTCTGCAGTAGTGAAATGGTGTCATAAATATAGTAAACCTTTTAAAGTCACCCGGGGTACGAGACAAGGCAGTTGCTTGTCCCCCAAATTGTTAAACATTTTTATTGATGATTCATTGGTTTCCCTTAAAGATGCTGAATATGGAAACTGTATTGATGATTTGAAAATCAATAGTTTTGCATACGCGGATGATCTCACTCTCTTATGAGCCACATCTAATGGGCTTCAGAAGCTCATTAATATGTGTTACCGGCATGCCAATGAATGGAATTTTTCATTTGGTCATGCTAAGACTAAATATATGGTCGCAAGTCCTAGGCGTGGCGGGCTGTCGCGGACCAGCAACTGGTCTGCTTGTAGATGGTTGCTGGGCGTGACAGCCTCGACAAAGTAGATCAGCTTGATATTCTGGGGATATGTTTTCAGTCGAGTGGGAAATGGGACTGTCATGTCAACAATAGAATTGCCTGCTCTAGAAGAGCAATTTTTAGGTATTCTAGCGTTGGCATGGTTTATCCTGGTTTTTCACCTGATGTGAAGTCCTATTTATGGCGAACAATTGGCTTGCCTAGTTTAACTTACGGCATGAATTGCATAAATATATCGCATCGTAGTTTACTTATGTTAGAGTCCACACAGGGGTACATTATGAAAAATGTACTTGGACTTAGTAAATATGCACACCACAGTAAGATCCTGGAAGCTTTACATTTACCTCCTGTGTCCCGGAATATTCGTCTGGATGCAGTGAATCTTTTAAAACGTATATTCGCAGTTCCATCAGCTTATAGAACTCTGTGTTCATATTTGATATCCGACTATTTCCTTAATGGTATCAGGGTACAAGGCACCCTAATTGATTGTGTAATTGATCTGAATTTTTCCCCTTTGGATCATGTTTTTCGCTATCAAAATTTTCAAAAAGTGACACGGGGCGGGACCTCAACGTTGCCTGCGGGCCAAGATGGTCTCGTGGACAGCCTTGCAATCTTGTTCCGGTCTCATGACTTTAATAATCGAAACTCGGACACTCATGGGCTGTTTCGCTTGCTTACGAATGTCTCTTGACCTTTTTCTATGTTGTCGTGAATTTGATTATTATGTGTAATTTCAAGCGACTTCATGCAAATTCTGTTCCCAGGGCATTCATTTTACGATATATGTCCAGAGGTTATTCAAAGCTCGCCTTTTAATCATTTATTATATTAGTATTTTACTGAGTTGGGTCTCCCATAAGGCGGGGTGGCCTGCCTCGAGGGCTCTCTACTATTTTCGCATGCGCTCTCGGACTGGCCAAGCTTGCCGGGGGAGACCCGGCTCTGGTAGGACTAATGAGGGTAGGAAGTCTATCACTGCCCTCATTTGATGGATAACTTACGTCAATTAGTGAGTCAAGATGTTTTAGTAATTGGTTTATTTTTGGGTATCTTGTGAATGATATGCATTTTTGTATTGAGTATATTTTGCAATTAAGATGGCGTATACATATATTGTAATGGTTTGATTTAAATTTGTTTTTTGTTTTTCTTTAATGTATGCCTCTGTTTTACTGCTTTACTTGTGTTCATTTGTCAGTGTGTTATGTATTTCGATGTATTTTATATTTCCCCAAATATGGGGGTTGAATTATTATTATTAATAGCAGCCTACGTCTTGATTGAATGTGGGAATATACAGTGGTCCTATGAGTTATACTAGCTTGGAAACATTAGTGCGCCGACCTCTTTTGTCAAAGCTTGTGTTCTTGGCTAGAGAAGTGGAAGTGCCCAGCTTTGATTCATCCATATGTCCACCAGTATCAACAGACACACATGCGCCCCCTAATGCTTAATTGTTCGGTACTATCTTGTGTTAGAGGTGCATGTTGGCATTTTCTTTAAACCTGTTTCTAACCTTGAAGTCTATAAAGTTATGAATTATCAGTCATTCATCACATTTTTTGTGACAAAACAAGTCAATTTTGATGTATATTGAGGCACATGTACATGCTCAAACTTATTGTTCTTGTTCCCGGAGTAAATATTTTTGTGGTTTCCCTACCTCTAGCACTAGAGAGTTACCGGACAGTTTGGCACTATGGGGCCCATGTGTGAGACCACAACACGCTCTTCAGTTGACTGTTTTTGGCGTCACCCTCATAGAGGAGTAAATTTTTCAGATATGCTTGGTAGGGATCACCTGAGAACAGTTTGGTTACACTCACGTTACTGAATGTACTTCTACACTCTTGAATACACTGTCCATCCAGTTGCTCACTGGTCTAACATCAGTAGGATCATCAAGGTGAGTGCCATCCTCTTTGGTGATTTTCACTTACAGCAGCAAACTGGTATTGTTCCAGTCCATACATTTGTCTCCAGATCCATTGGAGGTGACAGGATGATGCGGATCCTATTACCCAGCCTCTACTCCAGCCTGGGTAAATGGTGGCATGAAGATCTCTCACTCAGACTTAATGCAGTCTTTCCATGTACTTGTGAAGTCATCTTGACAGGTCTTTATCCACAGATGTCTTCTTCTCTTCTCCAATTACTTGACTGCTGTTGTTGCCTTTTATTGCCCGCTGCCCTCCAATTTTTTTAGGTCGTCTTTGTGACTGACCAGCTGTGTCCAGAAGATTGGTGCTAAGTTGTCTTCCTCTTTTTTCTGCAGACATGTTGATATCTTGACCACTAATAGCATCCTTGGCCAACCCCTTTAACAATTTTCATAATTGGAGCCAATGTATTTTCAATCACTGTATGCACAATCACATCAGTATACACAAATATAGAGTGTAATTCTGCATCCAAATCTAATTTATGTGAAGCTTCAGTGCGCAAGGGTAGTTTGACATCGTCAGTACCAGAGCTGAATTTGCACTGGTTAAATTCAAGGACTTCACAAAGCTGTCTACTTAAAATTTGCAGGTCTACATATGGCAATGTCATCGTTATTGTCATCTTGTATGTGTCTTTGTTGTACATAAAACTGATGCCATGATCTTTAGAAGTATTGTTCAGCAAATTTGTCAAATCATTAAGATTTCCATTGTAAGACAGTTTTCGTAAGTTGATGGTTGAGTATGCACCCTGATTACCTGGGGTTCCTATTTTGAGATACGCATCAGCAGCTGGGATGTCATTCCAGTTATAGGGATATGATATCTCTGCCAGACCAACTTCATACAATCCATATAGTTCTATGACCTTTTGAAGTTTAGCTTTGAATTCATTTACAGTTTTACATGGAAAGTACTGCTTTGAACTGTCAGACAGAAGGGTTAAGTAAAATTCTGCCATTATTCTGATTGATTCAAAGGGCTGTTGTTGTTGTTACCACTGTTTTCCTTGAGCCTGTCCTGCAGCTTGGCTACAAAGACTTTACAAAGACAGCCACGGTCATATCCCCTGCGAAAGCTAGTGATATACCAACATCTTTCAGATCTATGTCACCATCTTGGTCAACATCTTGTACAGGTTAATGGCTAGTCTATGTGGTATTCATGTCAACGGTTTTCTTCTTGAATGGCAGGATGAATGTGTAACAGCCTTGATATACAACTGATTTAATGGTTGCCATACATTGAATAGTTCATCTTCACAGGAAATCCTGTCAATTTCTTTACTTTTTAGATTTCTTATATAGTAGACACCTGTTCTAGATATGTACTTCTCAATGACAAAACTTCTTCTGCCCAACAAAACTGATATCCATTTTTAAATGGTCCCTTGGTATGCACCATTCGAACAAAATCACCCATTTTTAGATTTGGTTCACATTCACCTTTCTCCCTTACTCAGTGCCGTGGCATGTCTCCATACTGCACATCCCACAAATCATCATCACTGACGTCTTTCCTTGCATGTAGTGTTCCTGAACTGTTCACTAAAGAGTGTCGGGAATTGTTGTAGGCAGTCAGCAAATTGAGTAACACATCAATGTACCTTTGAGTACCCCGATAGGGAAAATATTGCCACATCCTCTCTTAGAGGATAGGACTACATCTGTCAACCATTGCTGCTTTGATGTTTACATTTTAGTAGAATAGTGTTCTAATCTATGCTGCTTCATCAGCTGTTGGGAAGGACAAATAGTAAACTCCAAGGTCTATTTGAATACATTTTGCACTGGTTCCTCTCATGTCAAATACTTTCTGCATTGCTTTGTTGACTGTCTGTGCATTTTTACTCTTCATTGGGACTCCCCAGGCAAAACAAGAGAAGCAATAGATCACTGTCATGACATATCAATTACCGCTGTTGTATCTGGCAATTGAAGGGAGGTTACAAAGATCTACGTGCCACTATTCATCTGTTTCTCACGCAACAATGTCTCTTCATGAAAATATCCTCTTTGGCTGTTTGTGTAAAGTGTACACTCTCTGTATAATTAACCAACTTTTGGCTTCACTTTCAGTGATGCCAGCAGCTTTGGCAAGTATCTTAATACCTCCATAGCTGCCAGGATTGGCAGGGTTGTAGTAAATTGCTGCGAGTTTTTGATTCCTGCTTCATAAATATTTTCCCACTGACTTTTCCAAGTGTTATGCCCCGTTTTCACCCTGACAGTTGAAGATTTGTCAGTAGGTGGTGATGGTTGCTTCCTGGTTTTCCTTAGTGCATCAGGAATGACTGATTGAGGGACTATGGTCTTGGGTATGTTGGATTTCCACAGGATATCATAAAATTCAGACAGACCAGGAACATTCTGAATATTGGACCTCTCCCTTATGGAGTTGGCCATTAGATCCTCCACATGGCTACTCTTTCTAAAATTACCTTTCACTTTCAGTTCTCCATGACTGTTGATGGATAGATCAGGAATTTTCTTCACATAGTCAACAAGCCATTCAGCATTCTTTATCAAACTCTCTGGAACATTGGCAATTGCTTTTTCATATAGTTTTTTAATGTTTTGCCTGTCAGCTTCTCCAAAAACAGATATTGCTCCTTGTGATTGGGAAGATGTGGCCTGTGGTGACTGATATGGTAGTGGAGAATTTTGCTTCTCCTTTAGTCTTTTATATGTTTTGAGGTATTTGTTAAGAGCTGCCTCATATGCTACTATATCATTACCATGCACTGCCCTCCTCAGCTGATCATCGATTTCCAACCATTTTGACATTTAGGGATTTGTATGCGTATTGATGAGTCTTACAGTGACTGGTTGAGTGCAGTATCCATATCCAGTAACTTTATCCTTTCAAAGCTGCTCATCTGAGGCAGATTTGGAGAGACTGCTTGCAATTCATGCCACCAATGGTAAAAAAATGATGCAACCAATTGAAAAAAACAAGACAAAAAAAAAAAAAAAAAAAAAGGAAAGGAATCCTCCCCTCTGGCTGAGGATTTTCTTCTTTTGTCTTCTTAATACCCTTTTTGCAGCCAGTTTCCATAGTTTGTGCTTATTTCTGAAGCCCTTTCCATTGACTCTTTGAAAGTGTCATGTTACCTCTGAGTATGTTAAGCACGCATTCACAAATGGCATCAATCAGATCAGGAGGTGCTTTTTGTATCATGCTACTTCTCATGCTTGTTGGACATGCATTTAAAGAAGACAGGATCGTGGCATTCCTCTGCAGCCACTTGGATTTTTTTTTATCTTTGAATCCACACCCTCCTGTTGTGAGCATTCTCTCCACACCATCACGTGTGCTTGATCATGAACACAGTAGGTTCTGGACAAATGTGGGTACGGTATTTTGTATCTCTGGGTGTTCCAGGTGTATAATCAGTGAAGAGGTAGCCATGCCTATCCTTGATTGCACTCTTCAAATGCTTCCACCACAGCTCGACTTCTGTCAGGTCCAAGCTGCTTGGATAACACAGTTATTTGTTGCCTGCCCCTTACATTTTTTAAAAACTGAAAGATAGCGAGCATTCAAACAGCATTAAAACGACAAAGCATTGGTTTGGGGATCAATTTATGCCCATAAGCTATAGTTGATATACCATCAATCAAAATAGAACGCTGGTTGTCATATGCTGATAGAACTATCTTGTTCACTGCTTTTGTCACTTTTTCATGACCGTAAGAATGTATGTTTCTGCCCCGTTTCATGATACGTGAACCAGTTTCCAATGCGTGTAGGTAATCGTCAAATGTCATATTTCTGATGACGGATCTGTTCACACTTTTGCCCGCTTTGAGTTCTTGTTGTCTTTGTTTCTCAGTTAACCTGATAGGGACATCATCATCTAGTATGTTGACAACTCTGCAAATTTCTAGCTTCAATTGCTTCAAGGGTGTTTCTGTAACATTCTTTTTTCCTGTACAATGATGGTGTGTTGAGGGTCATATCTGCACACTGTGTACATGCAAAATGGTCGAGGAATATACAAGCTTTCTGCCATAGTTTGAGTGTCTTGGCTTTCAGGGAGTGGAACAATAATAGATTCAAAATTGACATAAATTACGAAAGGGGTTGGTAGTTTGCTACGTTTGGTATGGAATTTACCAGCACTACCTGGATTTGGCATTTTGGTTCTCTGTTGACCAGATGTTTTGCACTTTTTTTCGTGTCCTGTTCTGAAAGATGTTTTGCAATATGAATAGCAGTATATTCCCCATTTATGGTTGGTTTTATGAGATCCCAAATGTATCATATTTCTGGTCCACACATAATATCTGTCTGTCAGAAGTAGCAAATCAACAGGTTGGCTCTTTTAGTTGGCAGTGACATACGGGGGAAATAATGTTTTCTCCTCAAGAACATCAACATTCACAGACACCCAAGGGTTAAAGTGTTCAGACTTGGCTGTAATTTGGAGTGGAAACGGAATGCCTGTAAAGTCAAGTTCTTGTCGATAGCCTTGCTTACTCTATCCACATGACTGGATGCTGCAAAGCTGACAAGTTAGCCCACATGAAACATTATTCATCCTGATTATTTTACATTGAGAACAAAATCAATATCCATAATCCATTTTGGGGTGATGGCATACAATGAGCCTTTGTCTGTATGCAAAGTTCCTACTGTTATAATCAATTCCCCGAGATGCAAGCCAGAGCCCTCTTATACAAATTTGTCAACATTGTCGGGTAAGTGACCATATGCTTCCTGCACCTTTGTGCCTATTTCATCTGAAGCAAGCACAGTCATGGTTACACTATGGAAAGTTGCCACTATTTCCATTTTCCTTCCATCCTTTTTTATTTTCTTTAGTCAATCTTGGTGCTAATATTTAGTGGAATTCAGGGGCTTTTCCTTTCTGTAAGTGCCCATTAAGATAGACAACCACGTCATTCAAATGAGTCTCTAAAAATTTCCTATCCCCATGCCTGCCCCTGTCACTACTGGGATGAAGGCTGAAGTCCTCAGATTTTCCACTGTTCAAAAAAACTTTTTGTTTTTACAGGTCTTCCGTGTGTGATTTTCATACTCAAACTAATGAACAGGCGAGAGTCAGTGACACTGCTTACTTTCGTTACCATGCTCACAACACCTACGGCAGTAACAAAAACCATGAGCAATTAAACAATCACAAAAATTACACCTATGGACAGAGCTTTGCAGAATTTACCTGCGCGAATCAAACAACCATCCACCAAAACTGGTCAGCAGAGATTTCAATCATCTAAAACACAACATACTCTAGCACCCAGTGAGTGACTTTTTGAAAATGGACTCGACACTTTTACACATCTTTTATAGCCTGTAATGGCTCACACAGATACGGGCAAAAAATCATGATATCGTAGTCAGAATTATGTGTTTTACATTGGCAAATTGACAGATGTTGCTTGGCCGGTTTATTTCTACACCAGGGAAACATTATAGATCTAATTATATTCTGCTCTATCTGTAAGTAGTGTAATGTGTTCCATATGTAAAAGTCAGCTTCTTTCAGCTACTTTAACCATGCAAAACGTGCTTTTGTTATATCAAGCGTCAATTGGATTTTTCCTTAAGATGCCAAATAATGTATTAAATCATTGTAAAAGATGTGGAAAACCGTCACTTTTGCACCATCGTAATTCCCATATTTGAACACTTCACTGCATATAGTTTTCAAATTTCCTTATAATTAACTCTTCGGATCAGGAAGCCCCATTTTGAATGCCTTTGACTGAATTCAGCGGGTGGTTTAGAATGTTGTACGAAAATCAAGGCGAATAATAAATTTGTCAGCCCTATCATTCTCAAACTGATATGGTGATGGAGTGTCCATATGACAGATTTTTCTGATTGCGAAATACTGTTATGCTCCTTAGTGGCGAAGAAAGAAATATTTACTGGTATTGATGACACGCATCCCACCTACAACTTGCAGTAAAGCAAGTTACATACACTTATCACACTGTTTCAGCTTGGACAGACTCAAAAACTGAGAAACCCACAACACTTTCTCTAGAATCACTTCAGTCAGAAGTCAGCCTTCTGGTAATGAGGGCTGCTTCTCTTGACCAGTTGGACTGCTTCACAGAGAGTCACGATGTGTGGGACATTAGAGGCTGTATTTATAGGAAATAATGAATGTTCTAAAAGTAGAGAGCATGGGAAAAGAGTGACTTCATTTATCATACTGACAAGAGGTCACGGGAATGTATTTTCTCTATGTAATCTGGAAGGAATTTGTCTCTTGGATTCATCTTTGAATTCATATAAAGATGCTTCCAGACTAAATGAAAGGTAAATAATCGCACATTTTTGTCAGGCATCTTCAGTTTTATCGTTAAATTTACTGACTTCACGTTTGTCCTGTTATCAGTGAAAGAATGTTGAGGGAGACAGGACTTACTTGGCTGTGTCAGCATGTGGTTTTCATCAAATGTCAGTGGGACATGGCAGAGGAAATGTATTTCGCCCTTCATTTTGACGCCAAACTCTTGGTAAAGCGCGAGAATAGGTGCCTGTTTAAGCTCTCATAGCTGCCGATTGTTCAGATTTCAGAATATTAGATCCAGCAACAAACGTTTGCTGCAAACAAATTACACCTGGAATGTTTATCTCTTTGAATGCTCAATCTTAAATTTGGAGAATGCTTATGTAATTGTCATGACAATCAAGTCTGACAAAACAGCAACAATGATGAAAAATGTAGGTCCGAAGTGTATCTTTGAAACAAAAATTACCACTTATTGAACACTGTGCCCAGATCTGCTCAATGTTAATAACCATATTGGTAATTACTGGATCAGACCCTGTAATTTGCTAACAAAAAAAAAATAACATGTTTTTCCATGATCTGGTGAAATAAGGTTTTTTCCACCTTCGCCTTTTCAAAGGACATAACATTTCAAACAGATATGCTGTCCAGATGTGTTGTCAACAGGGTGTCAAAATTTCAAGTGGAGTGATATGTCCCATGCGTCATCCCCAGGATCTTTGACCCCAAAGTAATTTACGGTGACTGAGAGAACAAAATAAGTATCAATTCTACTACTCTGGTAAATTCTGAAAGGAAATTTTTAAATGTTTTAGATCACAAATTCAAAGTACATTCCATCCAGAACTTTAAAATAGTCTTCTCACTGTTTTCCCATGTGGAATTTAGGGTCTGATTCTATATTCTGAACCAAAAATGTTCCAAAATATTCCTGTATAAAGCCAATTTGCACCCAACCAACACTTCTCACCAAGCACAATGGCGAACCTGCAATTAATAAACCTTGTACTCAACAATGCCCAACCTGGTATACTGAGAGCTCCTCTATGGCGTCTTAGCTTAAAACTGGCCGGCACTTGAGCACTAAGTGGGGATCTGGAAACCTGTATCATTAAAAGGAAAACGGTAAAAAAAAAGAAAAGGGAGAAAAAAAATCCGCTCACAGCCGAAGGTTAGAATGTCATTCTTCTTTGTTTGAATAGTTTCATTTTCCCGCTATCTGGTCACGTAACCATTCTGGACCAATCAGGAGACAGGAACATTAGTGCACAGAGGCTGGTCACGTGGCCTGTTTCGACCTATCAGAATCCAGGGGTCGTCAAGTGTAAGGTCGTCCAAAGGACTCCAAACTACTCTACTCACTTAACCATGTTAGAATTTATTTACAACCATCATCCTGAATTTGTGGCAGCATTAAAATTTGCTCATGCATAGGTTGATGCCTAACGGAGTTCCTAGCTCATAGTGTAACACATTAAAGAACTATGCTTAGTCTATGCAGATTCCTACAAGTCTCACAACAAATACCCCCAAGGCCGCCTGTAACCTATAGTTATGACCATGGCTCTTCTGCCTCCATGATCGGAAAGAATAACCCTTGTCAATGATATATTTTTCTTTCTTAGTTCTTAGTCGGTACTTTTAGTTCCTTGGGTCTTCTCGCAAAATGCAGTACGTTTTCACGGCACCATACGTCATCCTGATCGTATTTTGTTTGGAGGCAGTAGACGGGTATTGTGAGATGACCAAGAGTAAATAATTAAACATGAAAACCAAAAACACAAATTAAAAAAAGGAATGAGAAAACGCAAAAAAGACAACTAAAAAAACCGAAAAACTGAAAACCGAGTTCTGGTTTCTAGTTTTGCTCTTTTTTCTTCAGGAGATTTTCTGTTTCGATGGCACCATTTAGCCACCATCCCAAGTTGTTAAATTTGTTTAAAAACCAGGAACCCATATTATCATAACTTAGCGAAAAGCTTTGCTTAGCCCTCAAGGTATATATGGACAAGGTATATATGCAAAACCTTTTATACTTATCTCAATTACAGTTCTGTAGAAGAAGTCGAAAGTAGTTGTAACACACAAACATTTGTAGTAATTATGTTTGTTTGTTTTTTTTTCTTTTTTTTTTTTAATTTCGCGGAGTCACGTCTTCAAACATTAAGGTTTAGAAATCTAAAGAAGTGTCCCTATGCAATTTGAAGCAATTACCTTGCCTCTCGGATACCATTTTTTTGTAAGTTTTGCTCCGAAAATGAACAAAAAATTCACAAAACAAAACTAAAAACAATGGATCATGACCAACTGAGCATGGTTAGTACAGACCCACCCAAGCAACATTTCTATCAAGTTCCAAGTGAATTTGGCCCATGGTTTTGGAAAAGTCGAAAATGTGAATTGGAAATGGATGGAGACACAAAGGCAGTGGACAGATGGTGTGCAGATCAACGGACTATGCTATAAGCAGAGGTGATATAGATCACGTAAACTGAAAACGCTGAACAAATATTACAAGCTGCTTGCTTCTGCTTTATTATTCACATAATGCTTGAGACTTTCGTACGACACATATCATTCAAATTTAACAATGTTTGTATAACCTTCTTCTGTTTTTATATGCAAATAATAAGCATACCATACACACCGTCTAAGGTCACCCTTGAATATATATTCACTGCAGATTTCCCTCCCTTTTGTCTGAAAAAAAACTCGGCAAAATGTGCCTCACAGCCACTTGTTACATATCAAAACTGTGCTTCCTTGCTGACAAACAAAGCTAAACATTTCCATATTAAAGTGATTTTGTACCCCATGGATATGTACAGTTTTTGCACGTACACATGATTTGTAATTATCAGTATCAAAAACACCACAACTGGGTTATTCCATAGGTAGAAATGTATTTACGTGTAACTCTATATATGATTTTGTCTGTCTGAAACAGATTCATTTGCTACTCTGCTACCGAAATCATAAAACCTTCATCAAACGTTTAATGATGGACTAATCCGGCAAATTTATGGAGAGTGGCATTTATGAATTCAATAGACCAGAATAGAAATGTTTCAATTCCAAGCACAGCCTACATTGCTATACAAAACAATATGGATATCAGAAAGCTCAATTTGTCAACTTGTTACAGCTTTAATGAGCCATGGGCCAATATACGGAGGAACATTACTAATAAGTACGTAACAAGTATCATTTAATTAACTTTTTGCTCCAAGTATTAAATTTTAGATTATCTATCTTGCCTTGTTGGCATACACATTACGACCGTAATTTTTGCAACATTAAAATATTCAAAGCTTGCATTAGATGTAAGAACACTATTTTATAAAAAATGACAACTTTAGTAGCTTGTTCTTGTATTATGACAGAAACAAGCAATAAAAAAATTCTACACATCATGTCTTTCAACTTTGCGACATTGCAGCATTATAAAGCAGACACAAAGTGCAATTGAAGTATGCTATATAAAATGACAATTGCGTTTTGATAACTGCATGTTGTTCTGCAACAACAAAACATGCAATAATATAATGTTGTATTCCCATGTTAACATATCTTTGTTATAATTTGATAAATATTCAGTTTACTGCAGAATATCCTGGCCCTATTCCCAATTAATATTGAAATAACCTGATACCTCTGACACATTCGCTACTTTTATTCAGGTAACTTAACAAATAGCATGTTTTGTACTAAAATTTGTTACCGTGGGTATATGACACGAATACCAGGTTCTTCAGTTTACAACTTTTATTGAAATCATGTAATGAATGACCTGCCTGGAAGGACTTGGTTCATTGGGCGTCTCTTCCAACTTTTATTGGCAAATCAGAGGTTATTCTAAAAAACCAAAGCAACCTACTTGGCAAAACCCCTTTTACCGTGGATGCATTTCAATAATAATATTATGGGCATTCTGAATTAACAGATTTGGTGAGGCATCTTTGAAATAGTGTGAGGTAATCAGTGTGTGCTCTGCCAATAGCTTGTTGTGGCAGATCATGAAACTAAAATGCCAAATAGAGTTTCCAGCCAAGTAATAAATGGCTGTCCACGTAATACTGTTATGTCAAAATGACAGATAGGCTTGGTCATATCAGCTGGTTGTTCTGGGTACCGTATATGTGCACCATAGACCCAGAAGCACAATAAAGCCAAAGTAGCACGTGCAATGTACAGCAACAATGCTAGCCAAGAAGATTTTTTCATTCCTGAAAAAAATAAGGAGTATGTAAAACTGGAAGTTGAAAGCTGAAATAAGTGCTCCGATTTATAGAACCTTCATCAATAACTCCTTTCAGAATAACGGAAATGGGTCTCCATTGGACAACAAAAAAATGAATAAATGAAGTAAAATAAAGGACATTTCAAACTGCCGTTTGAATGACTTTTCTATTGTGACCATTTTATGTATATTTCACCTCATTTACGCTTACATTGAAGTAAAGTTTGAGAGCTACGCCACACAGGATCTCACAACTGATCTTTAGGGGAATAGGAATAGGGGAACTATTGCTCCATAGAAGTTGTCGTTCAATGTAGTTTATAAGACGTTTGAACAACATAATACCGTTCGAAATCGTGTGAAAACAGCATAGTTTATAACGGAAACACCATTAACAATGACTGATTCTTCTGTCTGAGTGAATAATTACCTGTTTTCTGATCAGGTTTTTCATTTTTCTTACCAAAGAACTCACATTGATTCTTGGTGCCTCTTTAGTATGTATTATGTTCAAGACTCATAACTTTTAATAAACTCATAAGGAATTCGAATTGGCTCCGAGTACACTGTGGGTACGTTGAAGGGTCCACAGCTGACCAATCAACTATGGTTAATTGTTTTGACATGGAAATATTATCAAGACTTTCACTTGCATTTAGACTTAATCCAACCTCCCCTCTCGTGGCTAAATGCCCAAGGCATGCTAAGAAAAACTATTAACCTGTGAAATTTTATCTGGATAGTTTAAATGTGCAGGTCACGTCCAATTGTTACTATCTGGGAAATGTAGGTTCGTACGTTGTCCTTTGATCGATCCTCTTGTTCTTTCGAAACTACTTATTTCAGTTATATTTCCTGTATCTCAACACCCACACCCACCGCGTTTGGTGTGTGGACACTGCACCAGGAAAGGTTTGTCTTGTACCAGAAAGGGTCACTGTGACTATGGCTACTCACCAGCCATAAAGTTTAAGATTGCCAGGCCATATTTTTAAACAGAAACCTGAATAGTAACCACTGACGTAAGATGCATCAGAACCAACACAGCCAGTCAGAAACCCATTTTACAAAAATATATCTGTAATCTTCAAAATAGGTGATGATGATCCAGATATTATCTAGGTCTCATCCAAGGTTCACTCTCCTATCACATTTTACAAAGTTTTGTTAAATATTTTCAGTAGTCATTACATATAAACCAATTTCATACTAGTGCAACTTAATTGCTGACTGTTCTCTTGTATGGAACTGTGTACTGCTATGGAGTACTTGATTTCATTTTCGTTGCTTTTGAAAGTAGCCCAAACAGACAATGCTACACTCAAGCCAGTTCTTGCCTTTTTAAGGAGAAACACATTTGCCGGTAGCTTACAGTGAGAAGTCTTTTCCTTACTCCATGCCACTGCCTCCTGCTGTACAATAATGTTGTTGCAAAGAAGCGAACCTGTCTTCCTGATCCAAGTAACAAAGTATTTCAAGCCAAAAGAAAGAACCTCGCTTGTATATTGAGAATTTGCCCACATCCAAGTATGAAAATATATCAAGCCAAAAAAAGGCCCCTGTATTGGTGACACCTCGTAGTTTCTTGCGTGTAAGCCACCCATACTCGCCATATTTGATGGGTCTCATTTCATGCGGGTCACCCCCAAGTGCAAAGAGCACCTTCTCTGTTTTCTGCCACAGTTCCTCAAAAACCGCATCTGTCAGGGTTGCACTGGTCGTATGTGAAACAAATGGATCATTTCGCAGGTTTTTCAGACGTAAAATGTTGGCTCCAGTTGTATTATCGTTAGGATCAGGGGTTTTACTCCATCCACAATGTGGGGGGTCTATATTTGTGGGTACCTTGGACAGCATGCTCACCATCAAAGTTACATCAATATCATCATATGTGGGAAGTTCACCAGAGTCAGGAAAAAGTTTTCTGTACTGCCATTTTGATTGGCCTTTCATTGCTGATTGCAAAAGTTCTTGATTGCTGAAAAGCCATTGACCAAGCTGAAGGGGCAGGATTGCTTGTTCAAACTTTCTACGCATAAGCATAGTACCATATGACATTATCAGTACAAAGAGGTGGCGGTGCATTGCAAATTCCTCTCCCTCCAGAGCTCTTTCTGGCCTTTCATCCTTGGGCACCCCCAGGAGAACTGAAGCATCAAGAAAAAACAAACAAACAAACAAACTTAAGCTTAAACCACTTAAACCAACCCAATTTGTTTCTGTTGGTCAAGTATTGTGTCGTTTAATATTTTCAGTTATTAATAAAGTAATGAAAACACAATTTGAATGAAGACTGTTGATGAGAACCATTGAGATATCATGCCTCAGGCAAAAGCTTTCCATGGCGTGCATTTGGCTTGGAGCACCAAAACCACACTTGGGGAAGCTCAGACATAATTGTAAGGGAGGAAGCTGAGGCCCCATCCAAGCACAAAAAAGCTTTTGAGTTTGTATTCCAGGGAAAAAGTGCTAAAATAAAAAGATTATAATGCCAAACAATTTTACCAAATAGTTAAGAAAAATATCACCCATATTCATAAGTGTCAAGCCAAACATGGCAGCAAGGAGATTCAAGAGCTACCAGCACATCATCATTCATCTTCCAATACCAATGTGAAGAAACAATGTTCACTCCAAACGTGAGACAGGCATTCACCAAGAAAAAGGTATCCGGTGATTTTAAGCCAGTCTTTTCAAATATCCCTCATGAGCTACAGACTATAGTTTTTTTTCCATAAGATATAAGTGAAACCACTTAAAACCAAAATTTAACCACATCAATGTCAGCCGTGATAAAAACAATAAGCATCACTCAAATGAAGCCGAAAACATTACCAGAATAAACAGTATTTTTAAGAGATGTGTGTCAGACAGATTAACACAAATCGGCCATAATAATAATAATAATAATAATAATAATAATAATAATAATAATAATAATAATAATTATTATTATTATTATTATTATTATTATTATTATTATTATTATTATTTTTATTATTATTATTATTATTATTATAATAATGATGATGATAATGATAATGATAATAATAATAATAACAATAATAATAATAATAATAATAATAATAATAATAATAATAAAAATAATAATAATAATAAATATACAGGAACAGGACGGCTTTATTTTCTAAATATATGAGATAATTGGTTCAAACCACAGAAATATTTAATGTATAGTGCTGACATTTTATTTTTGATTCCTGACATCATTCGTGTCATATTTATGACCCATATGTGCATTATGGCAAACGCTCTGGACGTTACTTTTAAAAACAAGCCTTAAATGTGTGTGTATATATATATATATATATATATATATATATATATATATATATATATATATATATATATATATATATATATATATATACATGTCTGTGTGTGTGTGTGTGTGTGTGTGTGTGTGTATACATACATATATATGGTGATATTTGACGCGTTTATGTGATCAGAGCTTCTGTTTCACTCAATGAAAAAGTTTGATGGTGATGTCTGTGCATAGCCAGATGATTCAAGTAGGTCAAGCTTAAGGTGAATTTTGTTGCATATTACAGGAAACTATCATAACTTTTCCGTTTCTACCTTACAAAAGTGCATAAACTCTCAGTGGTTCACCAATACAATGTAATCTATTGTGAAGCAGTACGGTAGACCTGATTCAGTTGTGGTCATATTTAGTTTACAACTGTGTAATGTTTCTCGTATTCACGTGAATCCCAAAAGATAAGCATACCTTCCTTCATTGGGTAAAGCTCCTTGGCATCTATGTTTCGATGTAGTAGGTCCTCCAGGCACTGAAATGTAGATTTGGATGTGAGATTCCACAAGTAGTCTGCCGAGAAACTGTAAGGCTGCTCCTTTTCTTCTTCAACACACCTGGGACACAAGACACTAAAAACGCTGACAACCCCGGGCCATTGATGCAGTAACCTTAACATTTCCAGGTGTATTCGCAAAGCCTGATGCCACATAAGGGCTGACTCCTTCCCTCGTATGTTTAGTTGAATATATTCTTTTGGAATTGCTTCAGTGAGCTCCAACAAAATGATGTTTTCATCATCGTCTCTTGCAAACATGCCGTTTTTCCAGTCTTGTCGTCCTTCTACAAACATATTGCATTTAACGACCAATGCGTTAAAGAAGCTTGGTGGGCATTTTGATGTGAAGGTCAGCCTTATTGCGATGACCCTTTCACCTGCTGGCACAGGTTGATCAGATGGAAGGCTGGGTGGTTTTGAATCTGAAAGCATCCAAGGAAACATTAGATTTTCCCATTTTTCAGCCTCAAAATGTGTTTTTATTTTTTCGACAGGAAAACACAGACCAAACTGTACAAGCAGTTCCAGTAATGCATTAAATTGGTGGTCATGAAAATTAAAATGTTTCCACAGGCAGTGGAGCAGAGTTCTTGATACATGGCCCCGCTTTAATAAGTCATCTTTCACTTTCTCAAAAGTCTTAATATCCAGGTTTTGAAATCTGTCATCTGTATGCGTAATCTTTTTCATATCATGATTTATGATAGTTTTTATGACTGCAACAAGCTTATGTGGAACATGAAAGATGTGTTGTCTCAATAAAATGCCACTTGGGTACCACAGAATATCACCACATCTGTGCAGATAATCTAGTGCCGTACAGATCTCTGTCTCTCGAGTAAGTTTAACCTTCTCTGCCAAGGCTAAAACAGTGTCCCATGAAAGACACAAGTTGTCATCTTCATTGAAGCCACGCAAATTTTTTCCCAATTCCAGCCATGACAATGGTACTTTTTCCACAGGGAATATCTGACTATCTTTTATTTTGCATACAATCTCGCTACCAATATCATGCACACCAGTGTTCATTTTGGCACTAATTGCATATGCCTTGTTCGGAACTACAGGTCGTTCTTCCTTCAGTCTACCTAAGTGAGAAAGATCATTTTCCAGAGTAGTTTTGTCATGTCCAGATATGTCATTTTTAATGCGACTCGTAAGATCTTGGATATTGGAATCTATCTGATCGCATATGCTTTTTTCGTGCTCGTTTGCATTTTTGACCAGCAAGTGTAGTTTTTCCTTTGTTCGTTTTTTTCCAAGCTTGTCGGTGTGGGTCAAAGCAAGACATATATGTGCATTTGGTAGTTTATCTGAGACAGTTTCAACAAACGTAGTTACATCATTGTCATGGCTTTGGTTACTGTATTCGTCGGATTTTGCAAATACTAAAGGCACAGACCGTCTTGCAAGGAAGAGTGCATAGATCTGCTTGTAGCACTCATGACCACCGAAGTCATCAATTCGAATTTCTAGCTCATCTTTTCTCCCTTTTGTTGATACATACTGCCATTTCCTTCGATCTACAACATACGTTCTGTCGTTTGGGCTTGTCAGAGTAGGTTTCTTAGCCAAAAGGGTACGAATAAAACTGGTTTTACCTGCCCCTGTATTTCCAAGAACTGGCACTCTGAATATATTGTTGACTACCATTTGTGACTCCCTCGCTGACATCAGATAGTTTTTAATTCCACTGGCACCTTGTTGCAATATTTCGGGTGGAATATTTAATGGGTTGCCAATCACCTTTATGCTAGCCAGATCTTCAAGCAAACAAATTTCTGTAGGCAACTCCTTCACTCTGTTGAAGTTCAAGTCAAGATTCACAAGCCTAGTGAACATTTGGATTTTGTCTGGAATACTCTGAAGGAAATTCCATGATATGTCCAAGTCTGCAACATCACTGATACATTCTAATTCCCACAGACTGTCAGGAAGAACAGTCATTCCGATGTCACTAAGGTCCAGAGACCAATCTCCATTCCCTTTCTGAACTAACCTTCTTTTTATGAAGTCTAAAGAGTATGACTTTAATCCAGGTGTCTCCATTGATACCACAGATACAGATGGGTTAACCTAGAAGATATGTAATAGGCAGAAGTAAGAGTTCACTCCCATTGTGCAGTGCGATTAAACAGTCCACATGAAATATGTAATCGTGTCATTGCTGGGCAGCATGAAGCTACCACGTGTCTGCACATTGGGGTTAATTTGTGTCAAGGAGGACAAATTGGTGGAACCTAAAGGACAAAAAAAAATCCAATACTGTTCCTCGAATCAGGACGATATTAGCAATTTTGCTAGTGGGTGCATTTAAGTTTATGCAACAAGTAGCACAATTTTTGTGAGTTCAAATTAAACTGTATAAACTATATATATTTATCTAGCATGAAACAAATAGCAACAACGTTGACACACCATATACTTATATTTATCAGAACATATCACTGTTCTTTCTGTCTGGTACCTTGCGCCTTTAACTCATTAACAGATTTGAAGGAATGACTTGCCTTGCGTGTGAACAAACGTTTCCAAATTGCCTATAACTTTTCTCCGCTTTTTTAAAGGCAAGTGCTCACAAACTTTCTGGTATACTGAATACTACAAAGCTGTAAAGAGTAGAATTAAAACCCGCACATGGGGTTGGCTCCACCATTCAATGCACTGCAGTCACTTTTGTGTACATTTTTAAAATAAAATTTCCCAGTCGCTGCATTGTAATGCGGACGGGTCTTGTACAGTAAAAATGATGAATATAAAAAAAAAAATCTGAATAAACTTCCATAATATACAAAGGACATTGCACCATCAGTGTGACTGTATTACATAAAGCAACCTATCAAATAGAATTAGCCTCCTTTTAATGACAATGATTGACGCACTGCACGACCATTAATACAAGGCATGCACAAGAATATTTGCCATCCAGGTATGCTTTCTTTTTTTAAATGTCTGATATTAAGGTTTAATAGTTAGTTAGTATTCTAAGCTTTCTTAACATAGTTTTGTAGCTACATAACGATACTTTAAACATTCGGAGCATCGCTGAACAGCGTGCAGTTCACAAATAATGCGTACTGAAAAACCTTCTTATTACAGCTCAACAGTGGATATGAAAACATGCTTACATCATGACTGTTTTGTGAATGGCTCACCTTCTGCTGACCTACACAGACACGCATTGACACATGCACACACACACACACACGCACAAATAAAAAGTAACATGCACACACAAATGACCATAACCTGGAATAACCTAGAGTGCAACAGATACATAAGTTAGACAGCAAGCTTCACTATGATCATACCTTGGAATATTTTCAATATAGGTGCAATGCGTCTTGTGTACAGTTTTACAGATAATGATATAAACACACGTGCACACTGGTATTCCCATATGAACCATTTTGTTTTACAACTTGTTCAAAATCGTGAAATTGTGGCACCAATAAATGTACATGGCTGTTGTAGATATATTTATGCCAAATGTACATCTCTCTTAAATGTACATACAATACTGGTAGCGGTTCTGGAAAATACAAGCTCCCCCCCGAAAAAAAAAAAGATACACACACAAAAAAACAAGAGGGCTGTGTGAACAGCCCATGCTCAGCTGATCTTGACATTCATCACACTTGCTGCTCTATGAACGTGGGAAAGGATCAAGGTCACCCATGTTCTAAGTAAGTCTGACCTTTATACAAGAACACTTACACGTGCAACATCAAGGTTCATGTAGTTCTGAAGTTATAATGAAGAGTAAAATTCAGTAATGTTGCACTGTGACCCAAGAAACGAGGTCAAGGTCATTCATGTACTGTCTAAGCATGACCTTCATTCAGACACATTAACATGTGCAGCATCACCGTACTAACTCAAAACAGATCTCAAGTTATCAAGTGAACGGTAAATTTCGTGTCACTTATCCAGTGAATTAGCATTAGAATGCCCATTGACTTCCATAGTAATCAATAGGAAAGCTGCATTGACTGATAAGTACCTGAATTGAAAATCCTTAAAAGTCAGGAATGCAAAGCAGTGCCACCTAGTACACAACTTAGGAATATCTCTCTCTCTCTCTCTCTCTCTCTCTCTCTCTCTCTCTCTCTCTCTCTCTCTCTCTCTCTCTCTCTCTCTCTCTGTCTCTCTCTCTCTCTCTCTCTCTCTCTCTCTCTCTCTATATATATATATATATATACATAAAAGTGAAAAAAAACATACAAAAAATTTCTTTTAAAAACTAGAAAAAAAATTGCAGCGCCACCCGGTGAACAAATTGGGAACTAGGTGTCCCAGGGAGTGTCTATGTACGATATTAAAGCAATTGGGTGAGCGGTTTCAGAGGAGAGGAGTTTTTAAGGTGTGCCCCAAAACAGGACAAAAAATTCATAAACAATCCCAAAATCAATAGAGCATGACTATTTGAGCAAACATGGTAGAGATCCACTTACGGCACATCCCCACCAAGTTTGAAGTAAATGTGGCTAAAATTATTTAAGTCATAACCATTACAAGAAATTCCCATGTTAAACTTTCCTATTAAAACTTTTGTAAGATTTTTGAAAAAAAAATCATAACGAAATCCAAAATACATTGGAACATGACCAATGGAACAAACTTGGTAGACACCCACTCAAGGTATTTCCCATTCAAGTTTGAAGCAAATCTGGATGACGATATAACATAAAAAAATCATAAAAAATTGAAAAAGTTTGCAGCGCCATCTGGTGTCCAAATTAAGAACTAAGGGTCCCTAGGTGTCTTCCTGTGTGATATCAAAGCAATTGGGTAAGTGGTTTCGGAGAAGAAGATTTCTTTAACATTTGTCAAAAAAAAAAAATCATTAAAAATCCAAAAATTTCTAGAGCATGACCATTTATAGCAGGAGTGGTAGGAACCTATCCGAGGTACATTGCCACGAAGTTTGAAGTAAATCTGGATGACGGTTTTGGAGGAGAAGTGAAAAATGTGAATGAGCATTAGAATGTCCATTGACTTCCATAGTAATCAATAGGAAAGCTACATTGACTGATAAGTACTCGAATTGAAAAAAAATATCGTTATAAATCAGAAATCCGCAGCATTCTGACATAGTAAAAACTTTGTTTGACCCTTCTACAAGGAACATATCCACCATGTTTCAGCTTAATCTGAGTGACGGTTGTGGATAAGAAGTCGAAAATAGATATAACACAAACAAATCATGAAAAATAGGAAAAGTTTCCAGCGCCACTTGCTGAACAAATTGGGAACTAGGAGTCCCTAGGTGTGTTCATGTGTGATATCAAAGCAATTTGGTATGCAGTTTCGGAGAAGAAGATTTTTCAACATTTGTCCAAAAAAAGAACAGAAAAAAAAAATCATTTAAAATCCAAAAATCACTGCAGCATTACCATTTGAACAAATCTGGTAGAAACCAACCCAAGGAACATTGCCACCAGGTTTAAAGTTAAACTGGATGACGGTTTTGGAGGAGAAGTCGAAAATGTGAATTAGCATTAGAATGTCCATTGACTTCCATAGTAATCAATAGGAAAGCTGCACTGACCGATAAGTACCCGAATTGAAACAGTCGTTAAAAATCAGGAATCTACGGCATTCCCACAGTGAATAACTTTGTTTGACCCTTTTACAAGAAACATATCCACCATGTATCAGCTTAACCTGAGTGACGGTTCAGGAGAGGAAGTCGAAAAAAGCTATAACACACAAAAATTCATTTCAAAAAATGGGGAAAAATGCAGCGCCACCTGATGAACAAATTAAGAACTAAAAGTCCCGGAGAGTGTTCCTGTGTGACATCAAAGCAATTGGGTGAACGGTTTCGGAGAAGAAGATTTTTTTTTTAAGATTCGCCCAAAAAAGAACAAACAAATTTATTAAAAATCACAAAATCACTGTATCGTAACTACTTGAACAAACTTGGTAGAGCTCTACCCAAGGCACATCCCCACCAAGCTTAAAGTGGATCTGGCAGACGGTTTTTGAGAAGAAGTCGAAAATGTGAATTGTGGATGGACGGAGGACGGACGGACGGACGACGGATGGACGACGGACGACGGATGGCTTACCCTCCTTAAAGCTCAGCTGACTTATCAGCTGAGCTAAAAAAATAGCAAACAAACATTTATACTAGCATTGACAAAAATTTCCAGCAACTCCTGCCAATTAAAATGAGGTTTATAGGCACAGATGCAAAGACACTGAATGAGCTGCTTTTGCATATGTTTCTCAATATTTTGTACAAAAATGAAGAACAAATATTATGCAAAAACCTTATTGCAACATGAAATATTTAATACCCTTGATAGAGAGGAACTCAACGTTACCTCCCACAGCAAAACTACACATGCTTCATATGTATGGGTGTGGGCGTTACCCCCCACTGCAAAACTATTCATGCTTCATATGTATGGGTGTTCAGATATTGAAGTGCTGTCCGAATATGCTTGCATGACATGTCAGTGATCATAAAGTAACTTTAAAGTGCAATCTGTTGAGAAAATAATGATCTAAGCATGCCTACAGGTGTCTGTGTGCAAGTTCAAAGCAATTGACCACGCGGTTTTGGAAAGGTTAATGTAAGATTTTGCAAAAATGAGTAAAATAACTCAAAACATTTGAAGTGACTGAACCGTGGCCTGCTGAACAAATTTGGTAGGGTATCCGAGGTATATCCTCCTTGAGTTTGAAGAAAACTTGGTCAATGGTTATGGAGAAACGTATGACGAAAATGTAAAAGTGAACCCAGGACAGATCATGCTGGCACCTGAGCTGTCCTGGAAGTCAGTTGAAAGGGAAACTGATATAAAATCAACGTCCATTACCTGTTCTGGCGGCAAAGCTTTCTCCTGAAAGATAAACAATCATAGCTCAACAGACATAACATTTGTGGGTATGAAAAGCACATATGTCAGCGTGAGATATTATTAGAAAATCAACTAAACAGCTTCCATGGCAGTATACGTAGATTCGATTCCCCTTCTGACACTAATGTTTGCCTCAGTATCTACTGTGCACCAAGCTTGTAGGGTTACTAATCAATACTTATATGTCTGCACAATGTCTAAAGTAATCGTGAGATCTAGTTTTCAGCCGTTGCGGGACTCTGTGACATATATGAGAAGAAGGGTGTAAGACGTTTTAACTTTTGCTTTCATCAAAATTGGTAAATACAAATATCATACATTGTAATTAAACTTCGTAGAGAATCAATGTTCTCTTTTATGTTTATGAAGCAGTGATATGCTTGGATCACTCATTTGCTCCATCAAAAAACAAAGAAGCGGTACCCTTTACAGTTGTCCAAGCAATTCAGACAAGCTTCAGCTACTCACCCAATTCTTCGTTAACATATCAATCTGAAACGGAAGAAATTGAATAATGGAAGCCCTCGTACATTTATAAATCAAGAACGAACAGATACATATTGCAATACAATACTGATTGGCTTATCATACTCCTGTTCCAGTTCAGAAAATAAATCCCCAGTACTTCTTACAGTTTGTCTTAACCGTTGCTCCTTTGTGTATATGTAGCGGTAGTAAATAGAAAAGTACATCCAAAATACAAGTATCTGCCACCAAATTTGCATTATTTATTTTATCCTGTTAGGTGTGAAGCTCCAGTATACCATTGCCTATGCATAATGCCGAGACAATTTGCCAAAAACACAATTTCTTCCTGCCACATTATTCTATCATATACGTTGGAGACAAGTCATTTTTTTTGTTCATTGGCATAGAATGATAAAGCAAAGAGAAAAAAAAAGGTGAGTTATCACCAACTTTTATTATTGTATGTTATTTGATTAATGCTAATTATCACGTTTATTTACAGCATACCTTATGTGTACCAATGTGCATATTCATATATATATATATATATATATATATATATATATATATATATATCTATATTGTATATATGTATATATATATATATATATATGTGTCTGTCTGTGTGTGTGTGTGTGTGTGTGTGTTTGTGTGTGTGCGTGCGCACGTGTGTGCAAATTTATATGAACAGACTGCCATGAAGGTTCAAACACTCACGCATCTGTCACGAAATATTACCTGTAAATATAAATTGTTCATAAAAATTTACAGCACTGTGTACCTGACAAAAAGTGTGCTATAAAAGTGTTGATGTAGTAGATGTACAGCACATGTCTTATACTTAGCTTCTTTACAAAATATCAACTTCCAGTCGCCTAACCTGTTTATTCTATGAGAAAGAGTAGAATGAGTTTACATTCTGCATATTTTTTTTGCAGTCATTTCATTCATGCACCCGCTGACCAATATGCTTTCAAGAAGAACAAAAGCCTCGCCCCAGCAATGCTCCTATCATGATTTGAAGCTTTTATGGGGTTTAAAAGAAGAAGAAGAAGAAGAAGAAGAAGAAGAAGAAGAAGAAGAAGAAGAAGAAGAAGAAGAAGAAGAAGAAGAAGAAGAAGAAGAAGAAGAAGAAGAAGAAAAAAACAGTAGCTTGTTATATTAATTTAGACGAAGCCTTCGACAATCCATGGCCTAAGGACTTCTGTATCTTCACAATGTTGGCCTGAAGGAGAGACTTTTACTTTTCTAGCAGTTTATCTAACCAACTCCAAGACGTACAATCTTGCCAACTCTTACAAATCAGATAGGGTTGACTCTGAAACAGGCACACATCACAGCAGCGTCAATACCCTTCTACTATTCATCTGTTTTGATTTCAAAAAACAAACAAACAAACAAACAAACAAATAAACAAACAAATATCATCGGCAATGTACCCAACCAAATATCTTTTGCGGAGGACACAACATTATGGCTTACAGGTGTAAATTTGCAAGACCTGGAGGAGAGGACTGCACAATATCTACTCCATATTATCCGCTGGTGCTTGAAATGGAGAATCATCGCCAACATGGAACAGACAGACACGATGCTCTTTACAAAGGGCGACGTGAAGCCAATTAGTATCATAATAGAAGGATCGTCCCTGAAATAAGTGCCTGCAAAGAGAGGCGTAGGTGCTGTACTAGACCAACACTTTCAATTTGCTCACTATGTGGACTGTTTTTGTACAACAGCACTCACAGCTTTTAATCAGTAACATCATGAAGCATGCTGGAGTAATAATGGGTCTGCTCCTGTACTTTGTACTAATTATATCGCATCTTAGAAGTGCATATCCCATCTGGTGTATTGCAAAGCGCTCACAAATGAAAGAGGTTGACCATATACACAGAACTTCCCTACTGATAATATTAGGAGCCTTTACATCCAAACCGACTGCTTCTATTGAGACTGTCAGCCATGGACTACCAATCAAACTTCGGCTTGATCAAGCACTGGTCAACATGTTATACAGAATTGGAACAAGGTCTTCTGATGGTCTTCTTAGAGCCATAGTAGCTGCGGTTTTAGTGAATAAAACCTTCATGCATCACAAGGTTCTGAGCCCACTGCACATCATAGACATGATTCTTGCCGAATAAAACAAGAAATACTGCTGCCACACTGTACCAGGGATGTATCCGAGATAATGATTCGGGAAGTACCCGGGGCAAGTTAATTTGAGAAAACTTGTCACACTACTGTCTGATCTCCCAAGGTGCTTCCTGCTGCATTCGGGTTGTTGTCACCACACTGTAGACACCTAGCCCGAGATAGATCAGGAATGTCCTGAGCTGATGTCAGAGGGCAGCTGTTGATCCAACTAGCCAGGTCACTGTTACCAGATACACCCCCTGTGGAGTCGATCCCGTATCAAGATCTCCGGTTGAACCCTTATTCTCCAGAGTCTGCCCAGAACATCAACTCGATATCATCCTGGGGTTAAATTTCACAGTGTGGCAGAGTTTCTCGGGTTACTCTCGAAACAAACCCAAGATACTTGTCCAGTGAGGTAAGGGTAATAGAGGAGTTTTTGACATATTGTCTTAGTAGATTAATATATAACATTGTAGAGGTGGAAAGCTTAGACAGCAAATATGGATCTATTGGAATTTGCACTCAGGCCAATGCCATTAGAGCTACAGGGGATATACAGGCATTGATCTATTACTTGGCTCCAAAGGAACCATTTATTTTCCCAGACACCACAGCTTCAGAGAACCCTGGAACCTCCGGGGCAGCAACTGTAATATACATCAAACGACTACAAAAACAACCTATAATAGTCAAAAGGCCAATTTCAAACTGGAGCACCAGCTGTCACTGTGAAACATGGTAATAAAAATTTCTATGCGCTACTTGCTTGTTGTGCATATCTGTTATACCTTTCCATCGGTCCATATCATGGCCGACTGAGAAGCTGCCATAACGAATAAAACGTCAAGAGACATGCATGATTTTCATCAGTTTCTCATTGATCAAATCCACCTGTATATCAAAAAGCTAAAGATCATTGAAATGAACGTCAAGAGAGTGAGGATTCCAGCCCATGCTAGCGTTCTGGGGAATAAATATAGCTGGGATACATGCAAAGTCAACCGCACATGCGATAAGCTTATTTTTGAAAAGGAGAAAAATAGCCATCAAAAACGATTAAGAAGCAAACAAAAATATCGTGCTGTATAAAAGTGGCAAAGACACTGGAACCTTCCATACGCACAAAACACCTTAGCTTCAATGCAAAATATTATTAAATGATATATTATGCCTTTAATTTAGTAACAGTAGCACTCATAATGCGATAACAATGTATACTGAGAATTTCATTTTGCCATCGACATATACATGAAGGGGCATTGGCAAATATAATAATATGCCACTCACAGAGAAAAAATATCATACAATTAGATCACGTTATAGAATCACTAATAAGACAACAACAACAGCAACCATCAAGTTCTCTGAGGACATAATTTAATTGCTCAAAATCATAGGTGAGTATGTTGCGGCGGTACCGTGCAGTGGCATCACGTAAATCACATCCGAGTGAAGCCCTCATGTGTTATACATACTGCCAGTGCAGGGTGCAGCCACAATGCATAAACCTGAGGTATTGATCCTTTTTCTGTCATAATAACACGACTAACAGATAATGATTAATTCAAATAAAAGCCGAAACAAGCCTCAAAGCCCAACAAAGCCAAACAAAGCCCATTTTCTGCAGCATTCAGTGATTTGCTATTTATATACTGCTGTCTAAATAAAAAAAAAATCAGATAAAGGAACTGGATGCCTTGTACATCGCCTCCATGGATCTATGCCTACATGTATAAGGCGATAATTCTCCACATTATATATATTATGGAACGCTCTTTCTTGATTTGTTCAGTATTTGAAGAGGTGAAAAATTATTTTACTAGAAGACTAAATATTTAATCACATCAAATACAGTATATTTGTTTTGTTGATGAAACTCATTTGATGATAAGAACGTACTGATTTAATCAGAAAATCAAATATATATATTTTTTTTTTCAGAGGAACATATAACATGAATTCGATTACATGAAGAAATGCATTTGTTCAGATAACCATATCGGTTTGTTTTTTCTAATCAAATAGAGTAAGGCATATCAATTTGATCAGAAGAACAATCTGTTTTAATTAGATGATCAAATACCATGTTTTTGTTCTTTTGACCGAACCGATTTAACTATATATGAACAAAGAAATTTGTTAATGTGATAAAATACGAGTATATTTGTTCCTCTGATTAAACAAATTTGATCAGAAGAACAAATCGATTTAATCAAAAGATCACCTTTATTTAAACAGAGAAACAAATAGACTGTATTTAATCACATGAACAAATGCCTCATGAAATCAGTTTGTTCTTCTGATCAAATATTTAATCATCGGATCAGATACTGAATGAAACAAGTATCGCGTTCCATAGTATGGCGTTCCATGTAATATATATATATATGTGTATATATATATATATATATATATATATATATATATATATATATATATATATATATATATATATATATATGTATAATGGATTGAATTAGGTATGAGCATCCTTTTTTATTTTGGTATGAAAATACAGGACTTATCATGATGGAAAGTCATAAGATACTGTCTTCAAATTTCAGTCCAAGCACTGAGGGGTTATGGATTCCTAGGATCAAGCTCTTTATATTGTACAAGTGCCTCTGGCTATGCCTAAGTAAAAAGTTTAACTGACGTCAAAGGAGGTAATGTGTAAAAGGGGAAAGAACATCCATTCTAAATGTGTGAACAAACATCCAAGTTACCTTAGACCTAACAGGAAGATTTTCTGGTAACCTGACAGATGCTACTGAAAAGGCTAGACCCTAACTAAATTTAATGACCCCCCCCCCCAAAAAAAAATCACCCTTCCTAAATATTAACGACCCTGGCTAAAATATTTTCTCGAGGACGTGGGTGTCGTGTGCCGTTTGTTTGTTTGTTTGTTTGTTTGTTATTTTTTTGTTTGTTTGTTGGTTTTTTGTTTGTTTGCTTTTTTTTTTTGCAGTGAAGTCAAATTCAACACGACATTGTATTTCAACTTGTTTCCAGGGTTGACTTGGCCATGGGGAAACAGCATAGCTGCACAGCCATACCTGTTTGGTGAAACAGCATAGGCCTGGTTGTTCGGTGTTCCTCATAATAATAAGCTTAGTTCAAGATGTCTGTTCTCTGTGTTACCAGCGTAAATGGCTGTTTCTTTTAAAACATGATTTTTTACCTTTTCGCAATGCGTTGTGGGACAGTCTTAAGAAAATACATTTCATTTGGATATCAAAGTGAATAGCGGCCACAGCACATATCGAATCATAATTGATGCTCTCATTGTTTTGCAAAATATATACTTTTGCTTATATATATTATAACACCGCTGCCCTCACCCCCACACTTTTCCAAATAACTGCTAAGTCTGTGGGCAAGTCTCAACTGGAAATTTTGAAGAGGTAGTATCGAAAATATTTGTGCGACTAGTGTTAATGGAAGGTTAATTTCTCGAGAGAATATAATGTACACTCTATAATGAGACTTTTCCAGTGTGAGCATTACCCGAAATGTTAATACAATGCCTTGACGTTACCAGTTGTTGGCGACAATGGGCCCCAGGAGAGGGAAATTGTATCAGACACTGAAGTCCCCCCTGGATTATGAATTAAGTAGCCACACCAGACCCAGCAGCCAAGAGCCCCACCGAGTCAAAGAAGGAGTTTCAGTGGAAAAGGTTGCCCTGATAGTGGATACTGGTCCGAAAGTACATGTAGGTTTTTATATAATTGGTAAACCAATTGTGCGCTTTGTAATCTAATTCAATTAGCAAACGTTCTTTCATTTTGCTGAATATCAATTCTGTTGCTAGTCTTGTACAGTTGGTCTTAAATGTAGCTTTGTTACAAAATATTAACTTCCAGCGCATGGCCTTGTATTTACTTTCAGAACGGGTGCAATGCGCTATCAGCCTGCAAAAAGGGACAAAAAGAAAACGTACAGTCATTAAGCTCTCTGAGAAGGCAATCGGTATATGAACCATCGATAATATTCAATAAAATCTCAATTGGAAATACACAAATTATAAGGAAGGCACCACACGACAAATTATATATTTCATTCATCCCTGATAATCACTGGTATGGAATTTGATCTCAATACCTTATGTCACCTTCCTGCTACGCGTGCAAACAAACAGTCTCTGGGACGCAATGAAAATGAGTTTGAATGTGTCGGCAGCAGCACATATATGTAGTCAATTTATTTAACTTACCAACTCATCCAGGCCCTAAAAGGAAAGCAAAGATTCTTAGTATAATGTTGCAAATATCTGTTGACCTGGACTACTATATTTAACATAACTTCAAGCATGCCGGTATTGGAATGACAGGTCTTTTTTTAAATGAACATGAATCTAGGGCCCGTCATTTGAGTAGTAAAATTTAAGTTCCATTTAGCACTATAGGGATTAATGGAGTTTGGAAGCGGAATTCTGTATGTGTATTAGGAAAAATTCTGGTATTGTCTCTGGACATGTACCAGGTTATGGACCAACCGATACAATGATCAAATAAAATCGCAATTGGAAATAAACGAAATGGAAGGAATAAACCACACGACATAACATTTGTTTTTATTTACATGCAATAATCAATTGTATGAAATTTCACTGTTTTGCCTTATGCTACTTTGCTGGAATGCATGGGAACAAACAGAGTTTTGGATGCAATATAAATAAGTTTGAATGCGTCGGCAGTACCAGATATATGTAGTTAGTTGATCTAACTTACCAACTCTTCCAGGTCCTAAAAGGAAAGCAAAGATTCTTCATATAATGTTACAAATATCTGTTGATCTGGACCATTATATTTTACAAGCATGCTGGTATTTAAATGACAGGTTTTTTTAAAATGCACATGAGTCTAAGGCACATCATTCAAGTAGTAAAATTTAGGTTGCAGTTGGTACTAAAGGGATTAATGGGAAATTGGAAATGGAATTGTGTATCTGTGTTAGGAATCATTCTGGTATTACCCCCAGGGCATGTACCAGGCTATGGACCAACCGATACAGTGATTAAATAAAATCGCAATTGGAAGCACAGGAAATGGAAGGAATAAACCACACGACATAACATTTATCTTTATTTATATTCTATAATCAATTGTATGAAATTTCACTGTTTTGTCTTATGTTACTTTGCTGGAATGCATTGGAACAAACAAGGTTTTCGACGCAATATAAATGAGTTTGAATGCAACAGCAGTAGCAGATACATGCTGTTAGCTTATTTAACTTACCACCGGCCCCAGGCCCTAAAAAGAAAGCAAAGATTCTTCATGAAATGTAACACATATCTTTTGAACTAGACTATTATAATTTACTTTACTACAAGCATGCTGGTATTGGAATGACATTTTTTTTTAATAAACATAAATAGACGGCCTGTCATTTAAGTAGTAAAATTTAAGCTGCACTTGGCACTATTGGGATTAGCCGGAATTTGGAAGCGGAACTGAGTATGTGTATTAGGAAAAAAAATGGTATTACATCAGGAGATGTACCAGGTTATGGACCAACTGATACAATGATGAAATAAAATTGCAATTGGAAATACACGAAATAGAAGTAAGAAACACACGACATAACATTTATTTTAATTTACAAAAGATAATTACTTGTATGGAATTTGACTGTTTTGCCTTATGTCACTTTGCTGGAATGCCCGGAAATATGCAGTGTCTGGGACGCAATGTAAATTAGTTTAAATGTGTCAGCAGTAGCAGATATGTGTAGTTAATGTATTCAACTTACCAACTGGCCCAATTCCTGGTACGGAAAGGAAAGATTTTTCAAATAATGTTACACATATCTGTTGACCTGTACTATAATATTTCAGGTAACTACAAGCATGCTGGTATTGGAATGACAAGTCTTTTTAAAATGAACATAAACCTGGGACCCTTTTTATGAGTCAGAGCAGTCCATTTTAAATAGTACAGTCCATTTGAGTAGAAAAATTTAAGTCGCATTTGGCACGAAAGGGGTTAATGGGAATTCGATAACAGAATTGTGTATGTGTGATAGGAAACATTGTGGTATTACCTTAGGACATATACCAGGTTATGGACCAACCGATACAAAGATGAGATAAAATTGCAATTGAAAATACACGAAATAGAAGAAAGAAACCACACGACATAATATTTATTTTTATTTACATGCAATAATCACTTGTATGGTATTTGAATGTTTTGCCTTATGCTACTTTGCTGAAATGCATGGGAACAAACAGGGTTTTGGATGCAATATAAATAAGTTTGAATGCGTCGGCAGTACCAGATATATGTAGTTAGTTGATCTTACTTACCAAATCCTCCTCGTCCTAAAAGGAAAGCAAAGATTCTTTATATAATGTTACACTTATCTGTTGACCTGGACTATTATATTTTACAAGCATGCTTGTATTTAAATGACAGGGTTTTTAAAATGCACATGAGTCTGGGGCCCGTCATTCAAGTAGTGAAATTTAGATCGCAGTTGGTTCTAAAGGGATTAATGGGAATTTGGAAATGGAATTGTGTATCTGTGTTAGGAATCATTCTGGTATTACCCCAGGGCATGTACCAGGCAATGGACCAACCGATACAATGATTAAATAAAATCGCAATTGGAAGCACACGAAATGGAAGGAAGAAACCACATGACATAACATTTGTATTTATTTACACCTAATAATCACTTGTATGAAATTAGACTGTTTTACCTTGTGTTATTTTTGTAGAACGCGTGTGCACAAACTGATTTTTCGACGCAATGTAAACTAGCTTGGATGTGTTGTTAGTGGCAGATATATGCAGTGAATTTATTTTATTTACGTACTCTTTGGGTACTTTGTCCTCAAAGGAAAGATTCTTGATATAGTATCACGCAGATTTGTTGCCCTGGACCCTTATATTTTACGTAACGACAGGCATGCTGGTATTGGAATTAAAGTTTTTTTTAAAGTTAACATGAACTGGGAACCCTTTTAAAAGTCAGAACAATTAGTATGGTTTAAGTGGCAATTGGCACTGAAATAGGTAATTGAATTTTATAAATGGAATTGTGTATGGGTGATAGGAAAGATTGTGATATTTATTCAGGAAATGTAGAAGGTTATAGTGTTGTTAGCAACATCAGACAGAGAAAAATGAACTCAAAGTCCGTGTATGTGGACACAATCTTTTGGCTTGCATTAACATGACTGAAAATACCCTAAACAATAAAAGTTTCCTTTTACAAATAAAACTACACATTGTCGTGTATAATTTATAATTTTGGTACCAATTAGACGTAACCTTTATGGTATATGCATAGAGACAGTTTTCGTATAAAGCAATGATACCTGGCGTATGAGCCTAAATGACAATTTTTAATGTTGGCATCTAGGCAAATCAAATGAAAAAATTCCTTGCAGCAAAATCCCTATATGCTTTTTACACATCAGCTAAAAATACCTGACTAACAGCCATTCTGTAGGGTGGTTTTCACCACCCATTTCTCTTTACAAGCCTTTGCTGCAGAGCTCAGACTTGACTTGGACTTACAAAAACACCCATATACTCAATCTAAATGCAATTATTTAATTGATGAGATACCACTTTATTGAATAGATTTGTGGCTCTAACTAGCTTCATCCAGTAAGTTTTCGTTTCAAATTTAAACAGCAATGTGATAATCATTTTAATTTTCAGGATATTATATATTGAATTGACACATTGATCTTAACAATCTGGTGATGGAAAGTGGAGCTTGGCATCTGTTGTCTACGATGAAGGGAAGGAAACTGGACACAGAGAGCTGTTTTAGTAAGTAAGAGAAAGTGACACATTGGCTGAGAGTGCGTATGCAGTGATTAGCTTTTAGCTTCAAAAAGTGTTGTACTTGCGCAGGGAAAAATGAAAAATGGGGGTAAAAAATATATATTCTTGCTAACTGAGGTGTACACATCATGTACACTTTGAACACAGAGAACAAAATTAATTTCAGTCCAAGCACTGAGGAATCCTGGCGCCCAAGGATCAAGCTTTTTCTATTGTATCGATTGTCTCTTTTGTCATCTTATTCAATCAGCAAACGTTCTTAACCTTTTACAGGATGTCAGTTCAGTTCCTGCTCGTGTACAGTTGCTCTTAAACTTGATTTAGTCGCATAATATCGACTTCCAGCGGCACAACCTTGTATATACCATCGGAATGAGTGCAATGCCTTTACAGCCTGAAAAAACTTATTACAGCCATCAGGTTCTCTTAGGGGACAATCGTTGAACAAACCCTTGCAATGATGAAACAAAATGTCAATTGGAAATACACAAAATTCAGAAGGAAGAATCCTCACGAAATAACACATATCTTTATTTACACATGATAATCACTAGTATGAAATTCGACTCCCTTGACTTGAGTTACTTTAGCAAAAACGCATGTGTAAATTAGCTTGGATATGCCAGATTACACATTTGTAGGGTACGGATCACTAATTTGCATTTGAATGGGTGCTCATCTGCACATTGAAGATGGCGGCATGTCCGGTAATGTTACTTCCGGTAAACTTATAGCGAACCTTTCAAGATGGCCCAGCACTTTCGATGGCGTCACCTCTGGTAATTTTACTTTTGGTAGACTTATAGGTCACTTTTTAATATAGAGTCCCTTCCGGCGACAACATAAGGCCTCATTTGCATATCACGTGATTGATGTCACACTTGACGTCTTACGTGGTTAATTGGTATCATACGCAGCAAGCTGACGTCAGAAAGAATTAATCTAACTGTGTAATTCGATTTATTGACGTCACTAGACCCACCATGGACGTTACCTACAAATGAAGTGTATTGTCCTTTTAGAATATATTCATTGGACATGTATAATTTGTTACTGATGTCGCAAATGATCAATGGAGTACTGCTGTAAGAACTGAAACACCCAGTGAAAGACATGATCGAGCAATTTTACAGACTGGTGGATCAAGTTCGTCCTAGTTTTAGAGAATGGGCCATGTGCATTGGAAACCTAGTAAATGAATTATGGTAAAGTATTTTCATATCTACTTCAGAATATTGAGGGTAAACAATCTCATGTGATAACAAACGTAGAACAGGTGCATTAAAGTTACGTCCACATGACGTCATGGCATATAATTGCTGTCATCAATTTTAACAATTACCAGACGAAACAGTTTGAAAAAAAAAAAATGTTTGTTTTGGTTTCAAAAGTCAGCTTACATGTCGCTGTGCAGACAGTGAAAAAAATGTGTTTGAATGAGTCGAGTATAATGGTATTGAAAGATCTCTTCAGATAAAAGTGGACAAAAGGTTAGGTCTATTTTGTTAACAAAATCCAACAATCGAATTATGTTCAAAAGTGAAATTTTACTGTGAAAAAGTAAATATGAAAAGTCATTTGAGTAGCACAAAACCCTTTAAGATAGGAGCATAGAACATTTCGTCACTTTTTCACGTGGTGTGCTTACTGTATATAGCTCCAGTAAGCAGTATTGTCATCAACAACCTGGTTGAAGAAATAGATTCTATGGGTGAACGGAACCATATTTTGGAAGCTATCATTGATGGTAATACATACATATATATATATATATATATATATATATATATATATATATATATATATATATATATATACATATATATACATATGTATGTTTATATATATATATATATATATATATATATATATATATATATATATATATATATATATATATATATATATATATATATATATATATATATATATATAAACAAAATAGAGTAGGAAGTCCTACATCAATTTGTCAGTGATGTGTTTTTTAACTTATGTGAATGCAGAGAAGACTAGGAGGCAACCAGTCAAACATGCACAGTATACGATGGAAGGTCGTGCACGCGTCCCAGATATATGACTAGACATTATTGTCCATTGCTTCATTTATCTCCACTCTTAAGACAAAATTACAGATAAACGCACTGAAAAGAAATTTTTAACAAGAGGACTGTGACAGTCCTGTGTTTAGCTGACTAACTTACCCTATGACCTTGGAAATGAGGTCAAGGTCACTGACCTATTCTGAATCTAACTTTCGTAGAGGGCCATCCCCATGTGCAAGATCAAAGTCACAGTACAAAATACTTCTCAGGTTATCACGCGGCCAGTAAAATCCATGCTAGTGGCCCTGTGACCTTGAGAATGAAGTCGAGGTCACTAATGTACAGTCCCAATCTTTCCTAAATAGAGGATCACCAAAAACTTCAACATCAAGGTCCTACCTTCCACAGTTCTCATGTTACAATATGAAAAGTACAATTCATGTAAGTGTCTGGGGCCCAGTCACCCTGGGAATGAGGTCAAGGTCAGCCATGTACTGTCTAAGTCTGGCCTTCGCTCAGGAAAACAATCATGTTCAACATCAAGGTCCAAGTTCAAATAGCTCTCAACTTGTCAGGTGAACAGTAAAATTTGAGCAAGTGGCCCTATGACCTTGGGAATGAAGTCAAGGTCACTCGTCTACTGTCTAAGTCTGGCCCCTATTAATGACAATTAGCATGTGCAATATGGATCTCCTACCCCCATCAAGTTACCCTATAAACAGTGAATTTCATGCACCTCACCTTGTGACCTTGGAAATGAGGTCAAGGTCACTCATCTAATGTAAACGTATCACTCTTATACCCAGAAGTGTCCCTATGCAATTTTAAATCAATTAGCTGAGTATTTACAATGATAAAGGCTATTAAAGATTTGGACAAAAAATGAACAAAACAAAAAAAAATCATAAAAAAAATCCAAAAATCATTGGACTGTGACCATGTGAACAAACTTGGTACCCACCCGAGGAACCTCCCCACCAAATTTGAATTGAATCTAGTTGATGGTTTCGAAGAAGAAGTCAAAAATTGTCAATTGGCATTGCAAACCCCAATAACTTGGCAATCCCCATTGACTTGCATGTAATCGATAGGCATGCAAAATCAACAAGGAAATTTCCTAAAAAAAAAAAAATCACTGGCTCGTGAACATTTGAATCAACTTGGTAGAAATTCACCCAACACACATCCCCACCAAGTTTGAAATGAATCTGATAAACGGCTTTCAGATAAGGTTGAAAATGTAAACTATCATTGCAATTCCCCTTGACTTACATAGTAAACAATAGGAATGTATGCATTGGCCACCTAATGAACAGCCTTGTGTGACCCTTCCACAACGAACGTATCCACTAAACGTCAGTAGAATCTGAGAGATTGTATTGGATAAGAAGTCGAAAATAGCAAAAACGTAGAAAAATTCTTTTAAAAAAAATTGTCGCGCCACCTGTTGAACAAATTGAGGTCTGGGGGTCCCAAGAAGTGTCCCTATATAATGTCAAAGTAATTATCCAGGGAGTTTCGGAGAAGATTTTTTTAGATGTCCCCAAAAAATGAACCAAAAAAAAAAAAAATAAAAATTCAAAAATCACTGGACCACGACTATTTGAACAAACCCGGTAGAAATTCACCCAAGGTACATTGCCACCACGTTTGAAGTCAATCTGGATTACGGTTATGGAGAGGAAGTCAAAAATGGGAATTAGCATTAGAATGTCCATTCACTTACATATAAATCGATAGGAAAGCTGCATTGACCGACAAGTACCTGAATTGCAAACATCGTTAAAAATCAGGAATCCACAGCAGTGTCACCTAGTGAACAACTTTGTTTTACCCTTCTACAAGGAACATATCCACCAAGTGTCAGCTGAATCTGAGTGATGTATCTGGAAAAGAAGTCGAAATTAGCAAAACACACAAAAAATCATAAAAAATAGAAAACAATCGCAGCGCCCTCTGGTGTACAAATTAAGAACTAGGTGTCCCGGGAAGTGTCCATGTGGATATCCAGCTGAGCAAGTGATCAGACATTATGAAAACCGCATGAATACATGACCTACCTAGCTACGGAGCAGGCACTGGATGCAGATATTTTAATCATAATTCCACGGTTATGTTGATGAAGGATTAACTAGCCTACCGTCACTGGACAAAGATTTGATACCTCACATAAAAAGACTAACTACCGCCGGTAAAAGTATTTCTTACATATACCCTCGGTATATAAAACAGTATCCAAAATTGAAAATATTCGACTTATGTGGTCAAAGAATACCCATGAACTGCCCTTCAGTCAACAGCTTGCCTTCGTTAACTATCGTCTTTAGTGATTGTTACAAGAATGAAAGTTGACCATGAACTCCACCTCGTGTGTCAAGCACAGTTTATACTAAATCTAAAGCTACTACGCTGGGAAATCCCAGGCTAGAAATACTGAAACAACATCTGTTACACATAAACATACGAGCACACCTGGAAAAGTGAGCCATATAGATATTGTTGTGAAGACAACTACAAAACAAAAACAAACAAGCAAACAAACAAAAAAAAACGGTGTCTGAACACTTCTATCACTTTAACCAGACCTTTGACGACATATAAACAATACATCTTATTTTGCGCTTGAATAAAGTACCCTTCCACTATGTCAGGCCATTCGTTTGGAAATCCATCTTCTACATGGGGAGAATACTCGTGTCAGTTTCTTTCTGTGTGTTCGTCAATATCTCCATCTTTGCTGCCATGCCAAGGCAAATCAACTTGTTTGGTTATTTGCAGCAATAGAAATATTCGTTTGGCACACTGCATGGCGTCCTCATCTCCAAAAGGTGCTCTTTCTTGTACTATAAGAGCTTTTTTGCTGAGTTTCCAATAGCAGGAGTCTTTCGTCATTTGTTTTGCCCATTTCAGTCTATTAAGAAATATATATTTGCCATTCCATTAAGTAGGTCGATCTTAGTTTCCTCGAAGGCTTTATTACGGCCCATCTCTGTATCCTCACCATTTCTAACATACTCATTACAGGCTTGATCATGCACTGGTTATATGTTATCCCGGGCTTCACTAATGACATCCTCCAACGGACCTTTGTCATCGTCTTCATTCTCATCTTTGGTGGACTCAGTTTCATTTGTAGGCCTATAAGTTCCAAACACGTCTTTCTTATTTCCCGTTTTGGCGTCTTTTGTTTCCACATCTTCATAGACGACAGACCTGGTTTCATCATCCCCATTTGACATTTTGTATTTTTTTTTATATTTCTGACAGTCCCGATTGAATTTCCTCAAAAAAGGTTTTGTTGCAATGCTGAAAGGTGTAGTGCATTTTACCTCACGGACTGGTAGTTAATAAATGAAGCACACGAAAGCTGAATGTAACATTTAAACAGTACACATAGGGACGTGCAATGCTTCTACTCACTACATCAATCTGTTGTCTTAATTTAGTCATGTTTATTTACATTAAAAACCCATTCTATGTAATCACTGTATGATCTTGCGATCAAGTCTGTGTGCGTGTTGTACCCTAAGCTCTAGATATATTTCATCACGTCCTCTGCGAACAGATTCAATACAATCAGATATGCTGCGTTATGAATAGCGTCTTTGAAAGTACCTTCCACTATCTATTGCCAATCTGGTTCACCATGAACACCTGCAACCATGACAGGCCAGGTGTGGGATTGCTACATATTGTTTAACGCCTTCTCTGGAAGTTTTGCTTTCGAGTAAACCGTTATCTTGCTGCATGACACAACCAAAACCAGTAAATTTCACCAAATTTTACACAGTCTGAAAATGGCTCATAAATTTGTATCAAAATTAACCTTTGTCCCTGCTCCTAAGTTGCCCCTTGCTCCTCTCACTTTGTTCTGAACTTACTCCTATGCACATAAAACCTCAGAAATGCCGCCATCTTCGAACGTGCCCTACAATTCTACCAAAAAAAAAAAAAAACAACTACATAGAACCCAATAAGTCTACCAAAAGTAGCTTTACCGGAAGTGATGTAATCAAAAGTGCCATGCCATCATGGAAAATGTCCTAATAGCCTACTGTAGGTAACATTACCAAAAGTGCTGTACTTGCAAGTACCATCATCTTGAATATGCAAGTTAGCACCCCATTCATATGTAAATTGGGGCCCTACACTCTGAAAATAAGTAGTTGCAGGCAGGAGCAGATTATGTAGTTAATATATTTAACTTACCGAGTCTTCGGGTACCTCGTCCTGAAAGAAAATATTCTGTATATAATATCACAAATATCTCTTGACCTGGACTATCATATTTTACATAACTACAGGCAAGCTGGTTTTGAAATAAAAGGTCTTTTTTGTAAATGAACGTGAATCTATGACCCTTTTTATAAGTCACAGCAGTTCATTTTAAGTAATAGAGTTCATTTAAGTGGTACAATTGTGAATCGAAGTTGCCATTGAAGGGCTTACTAAGATATTTGAAACGGAATTGTATATGTGTGATGGGAAAGATTGTGATATTACCTCAGGAATTCCAAAAGTTTATATTTTTGACAACATCAGTACAGAGGAGATTTAACTCAAAATCCGTGTATGTGGGCACAACCACTTGGATTGCATAAACACGATTGAAAATATCCAATATAGTTAAAAGTTCCATTTTACAATGAAACTTCTCGTTGTTTTGTCGAGTTCTAAGGAACTTGGAGCCCCATAAAACGTAACCTTTGTGAAATATACATACAGACAGTTTTGTTATCTGGCAATGAAACTTGAGGGTTTAAGCCTAGATGAGATATTTTAGTGTTGACATCTAGGCTGAGAAAAAGAAAACAACCTTTACAGCAAAATCCCTGTAATATTTGGTGTTTAACACAGAAAAGAGGGATAAATTTCACTCCAAGCACTGAGAGGTCCTGGCATCCTAGGATTAAACTTTTTCTATTGTACCAATTGTCCATATGGTCACCTAATGCAATCAGCAAACGCTGTTGGTTTTTTACAGAATATTATTTCTGCTGTCAATCATGCACAGTTGGCTTTGAACTAAGTTTTGTCAAAAATTATCAACTTCCATCGGGATAACCTAGTATATGCTACCACAATCAGCACAATGCATCTACAACCTAATTAATCCCTTTACGCCCAGCAAGTTCTCTGAGGAGAAATGTTGACTGAACCGATACAATGATGATATAAAATCTCAGCTGGAAATACACAAAATAGAAGGAAGAAACCAAACGACATAACGTTTATTTTTATTAACATCTGATAATCACTAGCATGGACTTTGTCTCTCTTACCTTATGTTACTTCCGTGGAGCACATGTGAAGAAACAGTGTTTGGAACGCAATGTAAATTGGAATCGTGTATATGTGATAAAAAAAGTTTCTGATATTACCCCAGGAAATCTACAAGGTTATATTTTTGTTGACAACATCAGACAGGGAAGATTTAATTCAGAGGCCGTGTATGTGGACATCATCTTTTGGATTGCATTCACACGATTAAAAATACATGACACAGTTCCAAGTTCAGTTTGCAAGAAACTTCTTGTTGAAGTGTCGAGCTCTTATGAACTTGCTGCCCAAAAAACGTTAGCTTTGTAAAATACACATAAAGACAGTTTTCGTATCAAGCAGCGTGACTTGGGGTTTGAGCCAAGATGAGCGTTTGTAATGTTGACATCTAGCCTAAGGAATGTAAACAACCTTTACCGCAAAATTCCTACATTATTTGGTCTTGAACACAGAAAACAATCAATTTGAAGCACTACAGGATCCTCCCGTCCTAGGATCAAGTTTTTTTTCTATTGTACCAGTTGTCCATTTGGCCATTAAATATATTCCAATTGTAAGGCACATTCACATTTGGATTGCCAGATACAAATTATTGAAAACATAGAGTCAAATTTGTTAGACCAAGATAGTCATGTAAACAAAAGGAATTTATTACAAATGGCAGATCTCTGGATCAAAGCACTTAATTTAATTTCCCTTATGGACTCAATGACAGAATTTCAGGCTTCGGTGATGTTAGGAATTTGAACTTTGCAACTCTTGATAGTAGTCACACACCTTTTCATAATAATCAGGCTGGTAATGAAAGAATACGAAGGAATCGCGGACAAAGAAAAGCACGAAAACAGGGGAAATTTAGGAACGTAGTTACAAAAGACCTTCTCCAAAATTAACTACAGGCTTCCTTCTAAAACACATCGAATTATATAATCATGTTGTTTAGATTCTTATTGATGGTCCTTTTAGGCCTAGAGGGCTTTTCTGATGGATTGATGTTGGTGTTGGTGTCACTTTGTGGACTTATATGGATGATGATCATTGTTGAGATGGTGGTTGCAAGTAGTACCTTTTTAAATACTGAATTTTATAGACATTTTCAACAAGTTAAGAACCTCCGCTTACAAATTCTCTGATGTGATGCAAATTTTGGTCCCTTTTCATAAATTGTATGGTCCTGTATGTGCATGAATGATACAACTGTTCAAGCCAATTTACTGAAATAGGCCTATAATTTCAAACACAACTTTTTGCATTCTGTCATGTGAACACTAGATAAGGTTTTTTTCCCCCTATGGACCTTTGCACTTACGTTTTGGTCTCTTTTGGGTACATACGAACTATAAATTTATATGTTTCAGCTATACATACCAAGGAACATTGCCTTTGGTCGGAATTGACTTGGATTTGTTTCATTAGGACTACGGTTTGGATATGGTAATCACACTGTCTAATTTCAATGGCATTGATCAATTACATATAGCTGTTAAAGCACTATCATTTCGAGACATAACAAGAATCAATGAATATTTGGTTCTTCATTATTCAGAACACACATTCCCGTTTTTTTTTTTTTTTTTTTTTTTTTTTTTGAAATTGTGTACGCTTACACACCAACTCTTCGGAAACAAAACTCAAATGAGAAAAAATGGGATCAAATGTTTTGCAGCATTCCGTTCAAACACAAAATTATTGATTCTCTGAACATTCAGTTCCTTTTCAAATTGAACTTTGTTCGTAACATGATTCCCAAGGAGTGCAAAATGAAAGATCCCCCATTATTTCCTATAAATATGGCAACAATATTGGACAAAGCATCATGAATTACAAGAAATTTCTGGCTTCAATTACTCTTGATGATATTGCAGCGAATCAAAATTGTGACTGTATGTCTAACAGTAAATATTCTAATTTTGTCCATGTATACCACAAACATATTTTTACAGGTAATTCGGATATAAAACAAAATTCAGTTTTAAAGGAATTGATGAAGAAAAGGTACAAGATTACGGGTATGTCCTAAGTTGTACATCGACAGTATTTTTCAGGATACATGTGATGAATTTATTTCCCACTGTATTAAAATGGCAAAAAAGAAAACTTGGAATTTCATACATTTGAAAGATGGTTATCAACTTGAAAGAGTCTTTAGAAATATAATTTATCGTTACAAATCCTACATTAAGAATTTCAATATAGTTAACCCAAAACAGCCCAAACTTTCACAAGAAGTCAAAGAAATACAAGAAAGATTTGTAATCACTACATTGGTAAGGCAGGTGACACTTCGGGATCATCTGCAAAAAATTGTATCTGGATGGTTTGAAAAATGAACTTGGTATGAACAATATTTCAGACATAAGATGAAATAACGTATATACATTACATAAACAATCCGTTGATAATGTGATAGATACACATTAAGATGAGATGAAATGGAATTTCAATATCAAAATTTCTGAAGAGGACTTGTCTACTCCACTTTTGTTCTGGTTACCCAAATTACATAAAAACCCTTTTAAATCTAGATTCTTAGCTGGTGCTTCAAAATGTACAACAAACAATTATCAAAGCAAGTAACATTGTGTTTTGACTGCAAATAGGAATCATTTCAGTAAATACTGTAATGCAATTTCTGGAAACTGTGAAATAAATTGCTTTTGGAGTATTAGCATTTTTCTCCGAGTTTGTATCTTTATTAAAAGATTTAAAAGCAATGAATACCAAATGGTTTAATTTTAATCTACGCATAGATGAAGTCAAATGTTTTCTTTCAGAATTAAAAGCAAAATGTTTAAACATAGTGGTAAACCATACATTAGTATTAATTTATATGCAAAGAAAACAATATTGGTCACACCATAAATTTTCAATAAAGTAACGTTAAATCTTAGACTGTGAAAATGTTGATAGATGCATAAAAAAAATCTTTTGGATAATACTTTTGTTCAATGCGGACCATTTGTTTTTCAACAGATAAAAAACATTCCAATCAGTAGCAACTGCTGCCTGTTATTAGCACATTTATAGTTAACCTGGCTTTAATTGAAGTTTATGAATAAATTGATGAAAAATGACTTTCCAGTGGCTGCAAAATTATCAAACAACACAAGATATATGCATGACATTGCGTGTGAGAATGAATAAAATTTCAGTGAAATTGCTAAAGTAATTACTAAAAGATATCCCTTTGTCAGGTAACAATTCAGATGGTTTCACAGATGTGTCTTTGGACCTTGATATTCGGGTCACTAACGACAGTTTTTTCCACTAAAGTCTATCACTAAATAGATGAGTTTAGCTTTGAAGTAGGTACCTATCCTTTCCCGCAAAGTAATATTTCGGAAACTATTGGATACAATACATTGTTTGTCATGAATTTTCAGATTTGGTCGTATTTGTTCTAAATGTCAGGACTTTGCCTCTACCACCAAATTCAATTACAATAAAACTTGAGTCAAGAGGATTCAAAGTTGTACTTTTGATCAAATATTTCTACAAATTTTTGCTGGAAATATCCAGAGATGGTTGCAAAGTTTGGCTTCAATAATTTTAGAGATTTTAGACTTGCCTGTTTTGATACTGAATTTTATATTTTGGCCTCATACTGTTTAATATTCACCTTTCAGACATTTTAAGCTAGCTGATTTCCCGTTGGATCCAACCCCCAGGGGCTATAGGTAGCACGCAGCTACCCATGACAGCTACACGCTTGCCTAATTGTACTTGATATCTGGTTAAGAAATATATATTTTGATGACATTCTCTTGACTCAAATATTTTTATTCTTTTCTGACTTTCCCTAAATATTTTTCTGTTAATATCCAAAGATTATTAGAAAGTTTGTCTCCAGTAATTTTACAGTTTTTAAACTTGCCTGTTTTGCTATCTAACTTTTATCTGTTGGCATCATTGATCATTTTTGAAGTACTTGTTAGGATTCCCCTTGGTTTGTACAGCTGTTCTGTGTGCATCTGGTTATTTTACAATCTATTGGACTGACTATAATGCCCCAGCTTGTGTCTACTTCAGTTATACACTTGCAGGCTGTTTTGTTGGACTGGTTTTCTTCTTTCATAATAAAGCTCTGCATCTATAAGCAAAACTTCACATATTTAGCTAGTTCATCCTTCGCAGCGTTCATATTTATTCATCATAATGTGAGTTGTCTTTGCTGAATATTAATCTTAGACAAGGAGCCGCTACTCAGAAAGACATGTACGGGTACAGGCTCCGAAAAATGTTTTGAGTAATTACCCGCTGGAGACCCTTTAATTTATTTAGGCTAATACAGCCTTATTCATTGCTCCTTTTTTTTTTTTTCTTTGTTTTGAAAAATCACATTTGGGAGAACGATTCTGATGCTGCACCCTGATCAACCAACGAAAGTATGTAAAAGGGAATAAAACCTCAGGCTCGTGCGTTGCGGCCGTGCCTTGCACTGGCAGCACATGCAAGAGTTCGGCCTTCGACCCCATCCTGCACTGCCAACCGGTACAACCTATAGGGGCTTCGGCGTCATATGTTGTACGTGCTTCAAGTGCAGGGCACGGATGCAACTCACTCCAGGGCGGTATTAGTCCCTTAAGTGATGAAATGTTCTACAGTGCGTTATCATTGAAAGTCCAACTGATTATGGGTATTCCTTAGTCATGGGGTCAAAGTGCATGGTACATTTCTGGAATGCGTTGCAGCTTTACAACGCACTACTTCCCAGGCTTCCTATTGGTTACTCCTTTAGTTACGGGGTAACATGATAGAATTGTCTGCATTATTGTTATGCTTAGATATCGTTTATAATCATAGTAACGATTACGATGCTCACCTTTTGTTTCTCCATAGTACTCCCTGTAATTTGTCTGTTGATGTAAGGGAAGACAATACATCTGGAAGAAAAAATAAAAAGTACTGTAAAAGCTTTGCCAAAGACAATGGTATTTAGTACAGGTAAGCTTCACATTTTCTTAACGGTTTCCTTTCCGCTTTCTAAAGGACTCCAGGTCCACATTATTTTTTAGTTACGGATATTGTGCTACACAAAAAGTTCACATTATTTGATACGATACTTGATCGACGCTCAGCTTGAACTATTTCCTTTAACGGTAATCATTTGTTTTCAGTGAGAAGACATGTGGCAAAAACGTTAAGGAACTTTACACGTCGGAATCATCGCATATAATAAAAAATGAGTACCTGTAGAATATGCGATATAAGAAACAACTAACATTCCTGAAATTGTAATAACGTAGCTTTCGACATCATATATCAACATTACGTGTCATTCAGTGCTGCAAATGCAGGCGGCAAGAGAACGCTTAGTGCGTTATCATTGCTGGTATTTGATGCGGTGGCACATGTTTTCCTTTAAATATACTCAAAATCCACTTTGTTGAATAGAAATAAGCTATCAGCTCGTCAGTATCCCATACAATATTCTATTTTTCACAATATTACATGCCCTAATGACGAGCAATAATCATCACATATTAAATGAAAGCTACCCACAACATTCGTATCTGCATTGGAGCGCATTTAGATTCAAAATCAAACAATGAAAGGATATAAAAGGATTACACCTATTCAATGAGACGAACTGCAAGGCCATGTTGATACGTACATAGCACCGAAGCTAACGTTATATACCGTGGTGAATGGTTTAGAAGTTGGGGGGGGGGGGGGTTCGTGTTTGGATAAATCTCTATTATGTATGTATGTATGTATGTATGTATGTATGTATGTATGTATGTATGTATGTATGTATGTGTGTATGTATGTGTGCATGCATGTATGTATGTATGTATGCATGCATGCATGCATAAATGTATGTATCTATATATTATGCACGCATGTATGTATGTATGTATGTGTGTATGTATGTATGTATGTATGTATGTATGTATGTATGTATGTATGTATGTATGTATGTATAAATGTATGTAACTTTACTCACAAAAACTGCAAAGTGGTTCCCTACAACAAAATATCAAACTGGAACGTTAAATTGACAATTTACAAAGGGTTGTTTTCGAATACTAAAATCAAGTACTATTTGGAGGAAAAATTCAAGCCAAAGTATAAAAGAAGAATTAAATAATTGACATCCGATCCAAATGTGTACATAGTCACAGCTAGAAGTATCCAGATATTTTCTCTTTAATCGGGCCAAAAGTATGCAACCGTATTTGTGAGTTCAGTGCGCTTGACTTTTTACGTGAACGTTTTTCTCGCCACGTCACCAAAAATTACACGGCAGCATCGTTGAAACACTTCAGGCAGCTGACTACATCTTTGTGGGCCAATAACAAGACGGCACTGTAAACTGCCCACATAATACCGACTTGAACATGAGAAGAAAAGTATATTTTTTTAGTTGTCACGGTTGTTGACTGTATCCTGACAGACCACGTATTATAATGTAATGAAGGGACACTGGACTCACCATTAGAGCAGATAAACTCCACTGAAAGAGAAAGGTATAGCGTCTATGCATCGTGGTACCATATAACCTCATTGTAAAATTGTCACTCCAACAAAAACTTCGAAACAGTCATCAGTGCAACACTGTGCTATGGACATGCAACAGGAGCTGCAATATTGTCTTGTTACAATGACTTGGCGAAGATAGGATCATTTTCTGTATGGTGCATTATTCTTTGTAAATAAATAGGCTAGCAAAATTTCATCTGGTTATATTGAATTTTAAACGGATCGGAAATGAGACTGCTGCCCCTCTCACAACCTCGTGGACTCAATATAATATGATATTCATGTTTATTGATATTCATTATTACCACAAAGTTGCAGTTCTTTGGCTATTGAGGTATGTGCACA
>CAXHWN010001184.1:0-40000 GCA_964020975.1 Hermodice carunculata
CTACTCTATCCTCATGACACTAGTGGTCAATGTCATGGTAAACACTGTGAGTCAGTCTGAGCGGTCATTGTTTACACACAGGCTTAGGTTACAGGTCAGCGCATCTGTATTTACGAGTAGAAGATACAACAAATAGGAGTGAGTTCTCGTCTTCTATGTCATCGTTTCACTGATTTTTATATTGCAATCCCTTGTTATCAGGGTCCCGGCACAGAACTATTTTTGACCAACCGATGCACGTGTATGGAAGTTGTACTGTTCAATAATTCACAAAACCCTGAGTTTTGTGTACAAAACCCATGGTTTTGTAATACAAAACCCTGGGTTTTGTACCAAAACCTTGGGTTTTGTAAGCAAAACCCAGAGTTTTGGTACAAAACCCAGGGTTTTGTACGTAAAACCGTGAGTTTTGTAACAATACCGTGAGTTTTGCTTGCAAATCCCAGGGTTTTGTGCACTACCCAGGATAACAGAGCAAATATCAGAATTTTAAAATTTTTGTTCAATAATAGACACAAAACCCAGGGTTTTGTAGATCAAACCGTGGGTTTTGCTTGCAAAACCCAAAGTTTTGCCACAAAACCCAGGGATTTGTACACAAAACTCTGGGTTTTGTAACAAAACCCAGGGTTTTGCTTTGTTATCCAATCTTTTCACAAAACTCACGGTTTTGTTTCAAAACCGTGAGTTTTGTCCTGATAACCCTGGGTTTTGCAGTTGTTTTGTTCAATTATTTGCAAAACCCAGGGTTTTCTGACGTCAGAAATCCCACGATTTTGAATAATTCGCAAAACCCTGGGATTCGTGACGTCACAAAACCCACGGTTTTGTATTTTAACGCCAAATTGGTCATATGGATATGCCTACCACTCACAACACGGCTTGCTTTCTGAACTTGCTGTAAACCAATATCATGCTAAGATGGCGGATCTCGGAAAATTTCCATCGATTCGCGACTTAAAATCTCGTGTATTTTATCACTGTGTGTACTTCATGAGCTCATATTTTAGTTTCTACAAGAGAAAACATGTAAGATGTATAACGTGTATGCGTTTTTAAGAAATTTAATACACTAAAACTGATTTTCAGTTTCTGGGACCGTGCGACTGGCCCGGGCGACCGGGCTGAAGTTTTCGCAGCATAAGGCCTCTGATCTGCCGCGTCGTTAAAATCCACCGTACGTTGTGCCGCTGCCTGCAGTCATTATACGACCGTTGATTACAAAACGACTGCCACATCACATCGTGGTGATAATTATCTCAACACGACTAATTCTTAAATTGTTACATGGTATTCTTTAACTCCACCTTCATTCCCACAATTTTGCATCTCTCTCTGGGTCAGCTCTGGTGAAAGATACTAAAGCTCTTCCCCGGGAGCTCTGCAACTGGAAGGGTGAAAACCCCGCCTGTAACGGCATGTCCCTGTGCCAGCCACTCTCCCCCCCCCCCCCCCCCCCCATACAAACTACCTATTCCCACTACTGAGTTGTATAAAAGTTTTTTGTTGACAGGCACTGGAAATAACGCCAGGCCAGCCTGGCACCTTTTCAAGAAATGTCGAATGGTTCAGTGTACACAAGCACGCCCACCAATTGATAAATAAACAAACACCAAAAAACAAAAGCCAGTTAGACATTTCCTGGCGTCACAGTATTGTTCTTTTACCAGAACCAACAACTTCAACATTGAGAAATATCCAAGTCCAAAATTTCTACTCGATTAAATTAATTAATGAAAAAATTTTAAAGGATATATGAGGAATCGATCCCGCCACCCCTTGACTGAGAGTGAAACACGCTAAGCATGTGGCCACGTTAACGTGTAGAGAGGAGCAAGGTTTTCATAGTTGATGATGGTCGGACCACGCGGCTTTTGTTTACTCCTTCACATTTAGGTCACGCCAGTCGAAGCCAAGATGACCGCAACCAATAAGTGTTGAATATTTCAGACAATAATGGTTGAAGAATGGGACCGAAAACGCTATTTCGACAAAAATTTCCAGGGCTCTATCATATATCGTGCGATAAATTAATTATTTGCAACGGATCGAATGTTTTACGCAAATTAAAGAGCTCGAGGCTGTGCATTCAATAGTCCATGAGGCTCTTCGCGCAGGCATGTGGATTATTTTGAACACTGGATGCACAACCTCTCGCCCTTTAACTAATACATAACTTATATTCTCATCATGTCGCAAAGAAGTAAACTCTGTGCGTGGTAACCAATAATGATGTTATTGATCTCAATAACTGAGCCACTTTATTGTAGTTTGACGCTATTTTTAAGTTGAGTAGCCTAGCATGGCCTACCAAGTAACAGCTGTCATGATTGGTTGGTTACAAAACCCTGGGTATTGCACCTTTTCAAAACCCTGGGATTCGTGATGTCACAAAACCCACGGTTTTGTTCTGTTATTTCAAAGTGTTACAAAACCCACGGTTTTCTGGCTAAACCGAGGGTTTTAGGAACAAAACTGTGGGTTTTGTTCAAAAATTACAAAACCGAAGGTGTTGTGTTCAAAACTCGGAGTTTTGCTCTTAAACTGTGGGTTTTGTGCTCAAAACCCAAAGTTATGCTACAAAACCCACGGTTTCGTACCAAAACCCTAGGTTTTGTTCATGAAACCCATGGTTTTGTACACAAAACCCAGAGTTTTGTAGCAAAACTCAGGGTTTTGTCCAAAATGATATCAAAATTCAATAACTGAGCAAAACCCAAGGTTTTGTAACAAAACCCTGGGTTTTGTGATAAAACCTATGGTTTTGTTAGCAAAACTCAGGGTTTTGCTACAAAACCCAGGGTATTGAAAAGCAAAACCCACGGTTTGGTGAACAAAACTCAGGGTTTTGTGAATTATTGAACAGTACAACTTCCATACACGTGCGCGTCAAGTTTTCCGCTACATGGACAAGTGACCACTTTGAAAGCACTAAAAAAAAGATTGGGGAAAAACCAGATCTGGCCTGCCAGTGCAGTGGGTAAGACGTTAGCTTACAAAGCCGTTGTAAATTATCAGCCAGGGTTCCAAAGATTAAAAACTGTATTTTTGTAAAGAGTTGAGAGAACAGTTCTCTGAGGCCAAATTTCACACTCCACCTTTCCGGTCACCGAAATTAGTGCCAATACTAAGATGATTGCATTGAGTGAAGTTGAAAAAACTGAAGAATAAACCATTGGTTGTAATTAAAGGGTCTTCAACGTGTTTCGGAACCTGTACCCGCAAATGTCTCTCTGAGTAGCGGCTCTTTGTCTAAGCTAGATATTCAGCAAAGACAACCCACATAATAATGAATAAACATGAACTTGGCAAATGATAAATTAGCTAATTAAATTCGTGGAGTTTTGCTTATAAATGCAGAGCCTCATTATGAAAAACGAATGCCGTCTGTCAAACCAAACATAATAACTAAGTTTGCATAGTACAAGTTCCAGTAAGAACAATTTGGCTTACCCCTGAAGCAGTATTTTGTCTTTCTAGCTGGATATCTTATATTTTAGTTCAACCACCTGCCAGTGTATAATCGAAGTAGAAACAAACTGGGGCATTATATTCAGTCCCACTGATGTTACAATGAACAGTTGCAGCTAGACCTGCTGTACACACCTTATGTTACATGCAGGTTTTAAGTTAATATATCTGTACGTAAAGAATCAATTGTCAGATCGGAATGATATAGTGTCCAGTGTTTTGGCTGCACGGATAGTAAACTTTTTTGGAGGTATAAAGCACGTAAAATAATGTATTTAAGTCTTCAATATAACGTTAGAAATTATGCAAAACAAATTGTAAACAAATAAGAAATAACGGGTCCATGATTAAGCTATTTTGAATATGAATACGTCTGTTTGGTAATTAATTATTCTGGTTGTGGTTGGTTTTGCTCGTCAGAGGCTGTGTTTGCGTACATATGAGGGTGAGTTGGGAATGTTGTATTGAAGAATTTGTTTGCCCGCATAGATACCATGCTACTGGAAAGTAATCAAAATTTGCCAGTATAAAGGTATTGAAGATTCAGAGCTTTTCTTTGATATTTAGAATATTCGAGAACCTTCTTAGAACAGAAATTTGCCTTGCCGCTTGCTTACAGATATGTGTATCATTTCTCTGGAATTTCAGATTATCGTCTATATAGACACCAAGTAGCTTGACAAATTTTCTGTATTTATAGAAAAACCATCAATTTGAAATTTGAGCTCACATTCATTCAGATCATTTTTGTACATAATAACATAGCTTGAAAATTATTTGGATTCGCTTGCATTCCATTTTGTCTGAAGCATTCAATGCCCATGTTGGCGGCACATTCAAGAGTTTCTTTCATAACATCTAAATATTGTGAGCATGAAAAGACAGTGTATTATCGTCAGCATATTATGGAATAGTTACAGGAAAGAGCATTCGATTTGTGTATGATAAATTTTCTGGCACCTATGCCGATCTCCTGATGCACTCTCAGAAATACTCTCTACTTAGGTAGACAAAGAAAACTATCTATTGAAGTACATCAAATTATATTTGAAATATGTTCCGCTATTCTTGTCGATATGTTTGACAAAAAGGAATTTGCATTATGAACTTCGGGATAAACGCAATCTCTTTCTGCCCAAATATGGTTCTGTCACCTACGCTTATAATTCTCTGAGGTACCAAAGGGCCAAGCAAGTTCTTAGCAAGTTACCACTCTCAATGGATTTGAGGCTCTGATTAACAAATGGCTTGGCCTCTCTGGTGAATGCTCTATATGTATCCTATGTAAAACCAGAATTTCGGTCTGACTTAATTTCCTGAACTCTTAATTTTGAAAGGATCTATGGATCTGTAAATGGACTGGCTGTATATATTCATCTGTTTTCAGTGTATATTTATCACCTTTCATCCCTTCAATTTATAGCATTGTCGAATAATAGCTGCTTCGGCGCTAATGTTCTTTGTTTTATTTGTGCTCGATTTGAAGTAAATAATAGTAGTAGTAGTAGTAGTAGTAGTAGTAGTAGTAGTAGTAGTAGTAGTAGTAGTAGTAGTAGTAGTAGTAGTAGTAGTAGTAGTAGTAGTAGTAGTAGTAGAAAACTTTTACGCTGCCTGAGAATCTTCCGACAGCACAGGGTCTCTAGCTGGAAAGATGTTGTATTGCATTAGAACAATCGAGAAATTAACCGGAGTGTCACAAGCTGTGTTGTTTCTTCCTAGACACTTTTGTGGTTTTACAAGGTGAGTGGAGTCGATTTTGTGAATGTTTTCATGTGTGGATTTCCTATTTTGTAAGTGTTACATCTGTCTGTTCATGAAGAGTGGGAATTCTGTGTGTAGGCCGTGGATGTAGTGCTGTGAAGTAGTTGAGTTTTTAATAGCCAACCTGTCGCTCATATGTTGTACTGAAAATTTTCCCATGTTAATGAGTTTCTGTCCAGATTAATCATGTCGCCACTTTCCCAGCCTCCACTGAACAACCAAGCGAGTGAGCTCCCCCAGTAAAAAGAAAAAGTGACAGTACATATTTTCAGATTCATGTTCACATTTATGCGTTCATGCATATATTTATACACTGTACATATCAACTACACATCAAACTACACCCAGTTCAATATTAAGATGTAAATTTTTTGGTATACTTACAGCGACGTACTAACATTTAACGGATCGACACCTAATGCTAAATGTAAAAATACTATCGCACACCCTATTTCCATGCATATGTATATATATATATATATATATATATATATATATATATATATATATATATATACATATGTATATATATATGTACGTATGCATGTATGTATGTATGTGTGTGTGTGTGTGTTTGTGTGTATTTGATTCTTTATGACTAGAGCCACTTCCTAGCCGTCGTTACCCTATCCCGCAGTCCAAACTCTATATACCCCATAAGCTGACTTGTCTCTGTCTAATATATATGAAAGTACCATTTGACAATCGCTTCCGTTCCCTATAGAATTTTTACTGAGACTGCATTAGCCAAAATATATTAAAGGGTCTTCAGCAGGTATCTGCTCAGAACATGTATCTATATTTATATATAAATTTATTCATATATGGATATACGATTTGCATTGTTACATATATTCATATATATATACACACATATATGTATATATCCATATATATATATATATATATATATATATATATATATATATATATATATATATATATATATATATATATATATGTGTGTGTGTGTGTGTGTGTGTGTGTGTGTGTGTGTGGATATATGTAACAAAGCAAAGCGTATGGCTCAGGCTAAGCAGTCGAAGAATAACGCTGACCAAAAACTTAAAAAAAAAAATGTTTTGTGGTACATGACTGCAAAAGGACTCTAAATTCATTATGGCTAATTGTGTTTCCGGAGATGCCATAGGGGATCAAGGACCGCGACATTGGACACGCGCGTGATTTGAACGTGTTTTTCATGAATATTGGCAAATTAAAATCACTTAATTCTGACCATATTATGATATCAAGATCACAATGGTCTTAGAATATGAACATGATGTGAATATTACCAGCTTAAATTGTATCGAACAGGCACGAAACCAAGTACTCACATAGGCAATGACATTGTTCCTTTTTTTCCTCTGGCACGCGAGGCAAGTTGTCCAGGGCGATGTGCATTCCGTCAATGCTGCTTCCCCAACTCTTGTCTGTAAATATAAAAATATAAAGACTCCTTACGGAACGACACACGATTATTTTTAATGGGCCTCTTGCACGACATCTGCATCTGACCGTACAACCTAAGATACAACTTAGGGACTACATGTAGAACATTGCACTGGAAATTCCGAGTCCCAAGTTCAGGGTGCTGTTACATAAACTCAAATTACTCACACGCCTATCCTGAGCTTGCCATTAACACGTGACTGCGTCACTATGCCGTTCAGTAATATATATCTTTATCCGTCACAGTTTAACCATATGCGTAACAATAATAATTTCAATTTGTCAAATGTATGTAAACGTTATGACAATCATGTGTTCAGCAGACCTTGACATACAAAAGCATAAGAACAGTGGATAGGCCAAGCTGCAATTTGAGCACAGCTGTCCACAGGCAGATGGTCATCAGAGATATTTGATAAAAGAAAGTGGCCTTTCTCCAATCAAGATGTCGTGTTACCCGAGTACTACAAATCTAGATTCTCTATTTCGTCATGTCCTTGTACTAATTCCACGGCAAGACCCTGTGACTCTTCGTTACATAAATCATAAAAAAACACCGTCTAAATTCCAATTGCACTCAGAGGAGCCCCATTTCCTTTGTTTTGGGCGAGGTCTATTTTACATTGAACTCGGCAGGTCCAAATAGTAGTTAAAATATATCTGCTCTGGGCAAATATATTCTAAATATATCTACTAAGCGTCTTGACGTGCCAGTGACTTAAGCACTTAGGAGTAGTACGTAGACCATTTTTGTTGGCGCTAATGAAAATGACAAAAAGTAACAATCATAATAATAATAATAATAATAATAATAATAATAATAATAATAATAATAATAATAATAATAATAATAATAATAATAATAATAATAATAATAACAATAATAATTTAAACCATAGGCAGCACCGTTCCCTTTAATCAAAGTGTGGTATATTCACCTATATACCACATTTTTACCAAACATCAGTCACCCCAGGAAATGGGCCGAGCAAAGCTATCTAGCTTAAAATACAATGCAAAAACAGATTCAACACAAAATATGTTTTTATGTACAGATTTCCATAATTGTTATATGCCATACCATGTATGTCGTCGCGGCAATGAAAATATGAAAATTAGAGGTCATAGTCCTTTCACTGAGTTGTATGATGCGAAAATAAATGAATAAAAAACAACAACTTCTGGTTCATAGCACGTTCATGATATAATTGCTTGCCTTCTTACCAGGCAGGGGTATATCAAAATGAATTACAGATAAAAATTAAACGGGCTATTGTTGAAACTACGAAATTATTGGCCATGACGCTTTGATGGCTGGATTATTTCTTGTTAAAACACGCGACAGCACGAGCTTCACTGTCGGGGTGTGGTTCCGTTTGCTTCTCTGGCAACTAGGATAGTCAGATCGTCAACAAATTCAGACATCTTTCGGGGGTCTTTTGGACCTGAAAGATCCTCTGAGAATTGAGCGTGACAAAGCAGAGCTGTGGTATATCAGCATGTGCTCGTGCGGTAAACTTGAACCCTTTCTGATTGGCTTACCCTTACTAGCCTCACGGGGTGGCTCTGGCATGAAATAGTTAAACCAGGGAAAACTCGTATGTATCATTGGATTATACGAAACTTCAACTGTCCACGGAACAATGGTGACGTCACCCCTGTGCCGTTGACAGTTAAAGTATGGTATTGCCCGATAATATACACTCTTACATACACAATAATAACAATAATGAGGATGTTAAGGAAGAGGAAAAGGGGAGGGATTGCACCCAACATTATGAGTACCAGACTCCAGCGTGCTAAGCCCACCAAATTGTTTAGATTTTTAAAGCCTAAATGCAAGTTTTAAAAGTTTTAATAGTTTTAATGGTGTATATTACAGAGGATAAGTTTGTTAATCCCCGCGGACCCAAGTGCATGAAAAATTGACTCCTGGGGATTCACTCTTACGTAAGTCTGGCTTTCACTCGCAACAGATTTCCCCTTGACATTGAGACACAATTGTATTAAAATTCATAAAGCTACTCGGTGTAGCACTTGATAATTCATAAAATTGACGGTATGCAGTGTTGTTCCATAATACCAAGCTTGCTTTGTACCTGAGCTGTTGCCGGATGACACTGCAACTATTTCTTAATTTATCAATACATCAAACAATGTTTGCTTCATAAACAAAACATGTTAAATTGTGATAACTATGCACCATGACACTGCATTTGCAGTGATGAAATGTATTGATTTGATAGAAGGGCCACAACAAAAGCACATATAGTATCTATCTCTGAGTATGTACAAACTTGTGGCTAATCTTTAAACCCCAAACAGAACTGGGCCCTTACACAGAATATCTACATTCAGTTTGGTTTTCTTTTGATCACACATTATACCAAGTAGCCTTCCAAGCTAAAAAACCTGATAATGTTATACCCACACTTGATGTCCCGATTGTTAAGTCCATGCAAAAGAGCTGTTGATCTCATGGCTGTCAACCCTTGACTCGTCTGCTACTTTCTCTTCTTCCATATCACTCGTTTTCCCAGGTTTCTGCATGCAATACTACTATAGTAAAAAGGATTGACTACCATCTGTCTGTCTATAGGGCACGTTCTTATAAACAATCGTATGTAATTTGTATTATGTTATATCCCATGCTTAACATTTGATGAATTTAAATGTTACACAAACTAGGTTAATGCACTTTAGTCTGTCTAAACGTACATGACCTTGAATCAGAACAAGGTTCAATGGTTGAAAATTGGTTAAAAATAGCCTTGGCCTAGGTAAACACCACTGGCAACATTTTAACAAATTTAAGTTTTCAACCTCGAATCAATTGTCATTGCAATGTATCGTGGATGTTAGCAACGGGTTTACGTCGGTGAATGAATGTGTTACTGATCAAATGGGTTATATTTTGAATCATACGCCGGGTACAATAAAAGATAAAGTTAATACACATACTCTGAAAGGATTTTCAATTTATATAAAGAATTATGATGGAGAAAAATATGAATGTGAATATCGTACACACGAGTGTGATATATATGCAATTTTGGCAGGTAATTTTATTTTTGATTTTTCGATTTTTGATTTTAGTTCTTATTAGTAAATGAAGGGAACGAAAACGCACGATATACTTATATGCCCTATAATACTTTCAGTACCGTAAATATCGGAGCTTACATCGACCTTAAATCAATACCATCTCAATACCATCTGTATATAAATGTGTGTGTGTGTGTGTGTGTGTGTGTGTGTGTGTGTGTGTGTGTGTGTATTAATGCAATTATAAATACTGTATTGTACTGTACTGATTGATTGTATGAATATGCTGATTCAATACAGAGACTCCTGATTCCTGATTCCTGCATGTCCTGGGGACCACACCATTCGTAGAAAATAATAAGCCTCAGCCTGACGGCCTCGGCATAATTATTTTCTGCAACTGATGCTTTTTACCTTAATTAACCTCTACATGTCACTGCCCTACAGATAAACATTAGAGTCGTAATTCCGGGCACCATGATGAAACTTTGGTGCAGCACCATCAGAAGTGTTGCTCAGAGGCACGCGGCTTATAGTATATACCTTGAGTGACTCGCTTGTCTTCTTGGTGCCCCTTGCGTCTACGTTATCCTACTTTCCGTGAGTCACAGTGCACAGTATAGTACAACCTTTAACGAATGTATGGGAATATCTGCACACAATCTAATTTGCAGTATGCAGTACAAGCAGGAAGTACCAGTATACAGTATCAATACGCACTACTAGCATGTAGTACCCGTGTCCAGCACCACTTTACAGTATCAGTGAGCAGTACCAGTTAGAGTATAGAGTACCAGTGTGCAGTGCCAGTAACGGTACCAGTTTGCAGTGCCAAAATGTTATACCAGTGCGCAGGACCAATGTGCATTACCAGTATGTAGTACCAGTGGGTAGTATTAGTATGCAACACCAGTATATAGTACCTATATGCAGTACCAGTTTGTAGTACTAGTATGCAACACCAATATGTAGTACCAGTGTGCAGTACCGGTACGTAGTGCCAGTGTGCAGTACCAGTATGTAGTAACAGCATATACTAGCAGTACTTGTGTGTTGTACCAGTGTCTAATACTAGCTTGCATTACCAGTGAATAGCACCAACGTGCAGTACCAGGATGTGGTACCGGTGTGCAGTACCATTTATGTCTGTATGTCGGTATGTCTTGATAGTATGCCGTACCAGCGTCCAGTATCAATATGTTGTTCCACTTTGCAGTACCAGTATACGGTATCAGTATGTAGTGCCAGTATACAGTACCACTATGCAGTACCAGTATATAGTATGTGGTAACTGTTTGCCATACCAGTGTGCATTCCCAGTGTGCAGCGCCTGCATTTGGTACCAGTTTGTGGTACCACTATGTAGTACAAGTGTACCGCACCAGTATGTAGTACCAGTGTTCAATGCCTATCTACATTACTGTAACAAAGTGCTTGCTATGAACATATTTGTTTTTAAATTAATAGCAAAATAATTATGCATTATGGACATTATTATGGACACGAAGTCTTCCTTTGTTTTGTTAATAGACATTAAGGCTGTTTATTAAGTACTAGTTCTTACTCTGGCGGGCCCCACCCCAATTTTTTTCTTAATTTTAGATCAGAAAATCCAGTTGGAACAAGCTACAAGAGTAAAAACTTAGAAGTGGTGTCTTTATTTGTCTACGTCATTCTCATTCCTAGTTCTCCACTTCCTTTTTTGGATATTTCTCATTAAGATTATTGTAAATGTGAGGTTTACGTGACTTCTAACAAATGAAACTGGCTGTGTTGGGGTTTTCCGCCAGAGTTGGGTATGTGAGAGACAGCAAGATACATGAGGGTGTATTCTTGCCTGCACGACATCTACCTACAATTTCACTCTACACGGAAATTCGGATAGAATATAGTCCTTCTAAAACACAACGAGAAGTTGCGTCATTTATTCACCATTTAATCAGCATTTGCTGGTAACCACGTTTTAGTATCAGTATCAGGTACCAGTGTGCAGTATCAATTTATAGTACCAGTATGTAGTATCACTGTGTGGTGCTACTATGTGGTACTGGTGTGTAGTACCAGTATGTAGTACCATCATGCAGTACCAGTATGCTGTCCAAGTTTTCAATACCAGTCACAGTAGCAGTGTGCAGTACCAGTATGTAGTACTAGTGTGCAGTGTATGTCCGCATTACCTGTCCACTTCTCTGTTGAGGGAATCTAATTCATCGTTATCTTGATTTTAGAAAATTTTAGAAAATATCTTTTATCTAAGTAGTGAACAAACGAGGCCAAAAACTAAACTACTCAAAACTTATAACTCTCCACTTATTTACTTGTATATAATTAAATAATGAACAAATATTTTGGAATTTCAGTATCATATATTTTATCTTCATACTCTTGGTACATAGGCCTGCGGCATTTGAGGCTAAAATATGAATTTGGTCTACCCGCCTGCCTTATAGCTACAACATAGCCTACCTGATGTAAAATTTTGTCTACTTTTAGAAAATGCCTGTTGTGGAGCTCTCAGGTGGTCCAGTTTTATGCTACGAACAAAAATCACTTCGTTTTTCAAATTATTTGGTCTTTACTTACACAGAGTGGGCAACTGAGTATATAAAATGAGTATTTATATATATATATATATATATATATATATATATATATATATATATATATATATATATATATATATATATATAAATATATATATATATATATATATATATATATGACATACTGTTTTCTAAAAATTTCTTCTTTCTTTCATTCTTTCTTTCTTCTTATTTCCATCACATAATTTGTCTGGAGCTTGTCTCAGACACTGTGTAAGCTACAATGTCAAAACTTGGAATGGCAACAGAGCTAGTCAGGAATTTCACTTATATGATTTGGAATAATCGACATGTGTAAACTTATGCAAATTAGGGCCTTTCTAAAATTTCAGAGCTCCACATCTTTCAAACTAGTGCAGATAAACACAAACTTTTAATGGGCACATCTAGGTTTGTGACACCTACCAATATAACGGACAGTAAATGAAAGTTGTAGAATTTCAATTTATGCTAACAAGGAGCATTTAAAAATTTAAAAGTTGAATGTCCCCAAAAGTATTATAGATTCAGATAAAATTCCAAGGTCAATATAATGGTTTGTGGCAAAGCCACATCCAATGAACTTTGAACCAAAGTTATAGGATTTTTAATTTTTGTAAGTTAGGTGGATATGCACAATTTTAAATGTTGAATATAGCTTCAAAACTATTCTATATAAAGGTGCTATTCCAACTTCAATTGGTGGGTTTGTGACATAGCTGCATACAATGATCCATCATCCAAAATTGTACAATTTTAATTTATGCCAATAAGATGAATACAAGAAATTTAAATCTTGAATAACCTCAAGACTATTATATATAGAGGTGCCATTCCGACCTTAGTTTGTAGGTATATGGCAAAGCCGCATCCCATGAACCATAAACCAAAATTGTACGCTTTTAATTTATGCGAATTAGGCAAATACACAAAATTAAAGTCTTTGAATAGCTTTCAAAACTATTACAGATAGTAGTGTCATTCAAACTTTACCTTGTAAGTTTGTGACATGGCCACATCCCATGAACCAAGAACCAAAGAGTTAAAGCATTCTAATTCATGTAAATTAGCATAATATACAAAATTTAGACTATGCTGAACAATTGCAAAGTGTAGCATTTCAAACTGTTCTCATTTTGAAGGTACCCAGACATATTTGCTGTGAAGCAAATCTTTTCTAGTCATTTTTTGTTTTCGACTTCTCTAAATTCACTGACTGAACTCTATTCAAAGGTGGTGGGTATTACTTTGACTTGGTGCCCATCAAAGTCGCTAGGCGATGCTTTCTGCCGGCCCGGATTTTTCACAAAAAATCGTGATTATGAATGAGAGTACACATTGCCATTGGTACAGTGATAGGCTGCTGTGAATACATTTATACGTAATGTTCCCAAACACAGTTTACTGGATCCACTGTAGACTTGGCGCTGCTGCAGATGAACCTTGGATAGATCTCCAGCAAGCTTTGTTCTATGGGACACGCGTCCGTCAGTGGCTTTTCATGTCTGGGTGCAAACTCAGACATTTTGTTTTCCAAAGAATTATTTTTTCTTTTCTTCCTACTTTCCTTTCGTCCTTCTTTCCTCCCTCTTTTCTTTCTTTCTTTCTTTCTTTCTTTCTTTCTTTCTTTCTTTCTTTCTTTCCTTCTTTACGACCAAATTTGTCTGGAGTTTATCTCGGACACTGTTATCCCGACAATCACAAAACTTGCCTTGATGACTCACCTACCGGTGGAATTAAGCACCTGACTTGGAATAGTCATGATATTTAAAATTATGCAAATTAGGGACAATTCAAATTTTAAAAGCTTCATATCTTCCAAACTATTGCAGACAGACACAAAGTTCTACCTATCACATGTAGGTTTGAGACATCTGCCAATGGGCAGTGAACAAAAGTTCTAAAAGTGTAAATTTGGCAATTTTGAGGCTTTTTTTGTCATGTTAATTGTCTAGATATTTTCTTGTGGAAGGGTAAAAGGGGGGGGGGGCACATGGTGTTGAATATAAAAAGGTTTGTTACATTGACACAAAATATTTCGGACAAAATTGCGCTGATTCGGTGCGCATGCGCCAACCGCGATAAGGACATTCTTTGGGAGCTCTGACAATTTTACCATCTTTTTGCTGAATATGATCGGTAATATATATGCTTGATAAGAAAGCGTTCAGTGTCATGAATACCTTAATTACAGTTAAATGAAAAAATATATTTGAAAAGGGCACAAAATTTGCGACAAATTCTTTAATTTTATTGTAAAAAAGACATAATAAAGTTGCTTTAGGACAGGAGTAACTACAGGGAAATATGGACAGTTTATAAAAATATATACTGGCAGTATAATCACATGTATCATTGCTCAGCAGTTTGCAAGACGGTTGATAATGCGTGTCCAATATCAACAAAAATCTGCTTTTGAATAATCGTGACATTTGGAAGAACGTTGCTAGGTGACCATAAATCACTCCTACTTGACTCAATTTACATTAGTGGAGAAAGAGTCTCTTTACATTTTAACAGCACATTTGGTGAAACGTATTCTTAAAATTTGAAGCTAAAAACAAGCTTCTGATGTTTGATTGCAAATTTATGTAAATTTTAGTAACATCCCGTTGCCATGGCAACCAACGTTTGACAGTAACAATCTCAAACTGGTTTCTTAGGAAATGCCTTCATAGTAGGTATGCTGATGTAAAGTGGTACCTTGCATTTTCATTACGTAATGGTTAAAAATGTGTTTTTCACTGGATTACTCCAATAAAATTTCGTTACCATGGCAACCAATAGAAACATATGTTGCCCATTAAATCGATGGTACATTCTACCTAACCTTTAATTCCGGGTTCTTTCAATTAATACCAAATTTAGCTTAGTATTTCTTTTTTTGTTTAAGGACAGACTTTCTGGCAATATTATCACATGTATGTATAATTTCTCAGCAATGTGCAGCACTGGCCTTATGACCAATTGCAATATCCACAAAAATCTGCTCATTTTAAGGTATTTAAACATTTGCAAGAACGTTGCTAGGCGACCCAAAACAGTCTTCCTTCACTCAATTGACCTCATTGTTAGTGCAGGAAGGAAGTCTTTACATTTTAACATCAAATGTTATGAAAATTATTCCCGATGTTTAAAACTATAAATAAGTTTCTAGTGTTTACATGCAATTTTAAGTGATTTTTACAAGATTCTGTTGCCATGGTAACCAACTGTTGACACTTACTATCTTAAACTGGTTTCTTATGAAACACCTGTATAGAAGGTATGTTGATGTAAAGTTGTAAGGGGATACCTTGTATGTGTATAAAGTTATGGTTAATAAGGAGATTCTCCCTTCCCTTGTGCGTCATTTTACATGCAGAAGTAGGACTCAAAATTGTTTGACGAATTGCGCCTCATTTGCATATTACAATGCTTAAAAGGACCCACCCAACTGTTCTTAAATGCGAGCACTCTGTTAGGTCTTGAATCGGTGGTCCAATTCAAGATACTGTTTTCAAATTGCAGTAATACACGGTGGCCTTTGTTGTATCGTGTAATTTGAGGAAATTAGTCGTTAATACAAGGTAAACTTGGAACATAAGTTTTGCTGCTGGTAAAAGCGCTTAGAGGACATTCACATGTTTAATTGATGTTAAAAGGTACCAGTTGCTTGCCTCGCGCGCTGATGGCAGATATTTTCAACATATCACTTGTTTCAGAATCATTAGGGTTCCTGGCAGGATTCATTTGCTCGATACATTTCTGCCAAAGCCACTGCTACCCCGCCCCCTTCCACAGGTATCAGTTTCTTCATGCACTAACTATTTAAGGGAGCACAGTCTATGTGGTATGTATTTTTTTCCTTTGACACAGTAATATCTTCGCTGTAAGGTTTGTTGGCCTTGCTAAAGCTTTCATCCTTTTGTTGCAGATTCCATGAAGTTCTGTTGATCCGTATTGCATAAAATAACCAATTTTGTGTCTGTCGCTTTCAATCACGCAACCCAACTCCATTGTTGTAAACTAAGGTACTTATCGGATCTAACCCATAAAACTGCTTGCAGGTTTTTCTAAAATTCTGAAAAAAATGCCAGCTAATAAAATACCAGACATTGTCATGCAAAGTGTGAGAAATTGTGTCTGCGTGGACAATGGTCTGCTACATGCTCGCTTCATTCAATTCATTCGACAATTTAAAACTTTCAAACTTACCAATTTGCGTCGATTTTTAACTCAACGGAAGCTATACCGGGAACACTCATGGATATAGTCCTTGCTTTCTATCAACTTGCTGAAAGTATCCCCCTATGTGCAGAAATCTCGAGGTATGCTGCCCTCTTCTGAATACTTAGAACATTCCATGATTGAAGCAACGGGATACATTCATATCAGACGAAATCTCGCGTACCTCAACCCTTTTAACAGAGCCCTTTCACTAAGAGCGCGTATTCCTGACCACATATCCGCTGCTGCTTCACAACGAATGGAACAGCATAGTTTCCCAAGGGAAAAAACACAGCTTCTCGAGCACTCTAAAACTAAAATCTCTCACCTGGCCAATTTCCATACGATTAGATGTTTGGATCATGTTTTTGCTTCCCGCGAGAAGACTAAAATACATTTCAGCAGAAAGTCGTCATGCCAGGAATTCTGGCCGACACTCAAGTCAGATCGGGTATTTCTGTGCCAGCGAAAAGTCAGCTTTGTTCGCCCATAGATGTGGATCTGTGTGAGGGAACCACAAGGGACATTCTGAGTTCAGCTATAATATCTTACAATATTCTGAATTCATTAATTTTAAGTATGTAGCTACACTAACTTTGAGCAATTCTTGACTTTTTGAAGAAGCTTCAGTCTGACCAACAATGTCAACTAGTGGTTTTTTCCCTAATGTTGGAAGCGCGTAATTTGTTCTATGTATGTATTTTTTGTCAAGCATTGAAACAAAGTAATCTAATATTTTGGAAACCATTTCAGTTCTTTGATCAAATCCTCCAAAAATGTAATATTTGCTATAGATGACGTTATCACGCTGTATTTAGCGCTAGGTATTATCTTGAGCAGCCCTCTAGTAGGTTGTTTTAATCTTATATATAAATGTTGTGTATTGGCGACAGAAATAGTATTAGAAACTTGAACCAGATTATTACTAAACTGACACAACTCAAACTCTTTGAACATTTCTAAAACTGTTCGGCAAACTTGTTTTAATAGCTCACAACTACGCTTGATGCCAGCAACACTATGTTATTTATCCCATACACAAATTTCCGAACATTTTCTTTCATGGACAATTCAACAACAACAACAACGACTAGTCTTTGCAACAAAATGTGAATATCAAGCAAAGTTTGTTTTTGTTTTTGTTTTTTTTTTTATAATTTCTTTAGTCAAATAAAAAACGAAATTACCATGTTTAGTGAGGCTAAACTTGTTGCCAAAATTTTTTTTAAAAATCTATCCGACCTTTGAGCAAAGAGATGTATTTGTTCGCCGACAAATTTTGAGCAGGTCTTGTGAACCTTGCTATGTTCATGTTGAAATGTTTTCCTTGGCTATCAAGCAATCTCACTTTGATTCTTACTAAGTTGCTACTCAACATGGAACTTGCATTTAAACGGGTGTAATCTCAGAAAGCACCCAAAAGATCATATATATTACATTTGCTTATTGTGCGAGATTCAACGGAGCCCCAACCTGAAAGAAAGACAAAAACATCAAAGTAACTGCCACAACACTGATAAATCTTTTTTTTTTTTTTTTTTTTTTTTTTTTTTTTTATCATCAAGTGTTTATTTCTTTAATATCCGCCTTACAATATTTCCTCATTTCATCGGCAGGCTGAAATGAGTTTACAATAACGAAACAAACTTAATATATTTCGCATTTTTATATTTATCAATTACTTCTGAGACTTGTCGTCGATATTCTAGCTCTTTCTTACATAATATATAAACATCCGCATTTTTTCCATCCTGTTCGATACAAAAACTTTTAAAAATGACAAAACAAATAAGTGTTATAATTTCGTTTACCCAATAGTAACTTCCATTTCCAATTTTGTAGCCTAAGATTAGTGTCTTCAAACAGAGGTCTAAATTTTCAAATCCTAACAACTTAAATGCTTTTTTCACATTTTGCCATAATATATCTAGTCTTTTACAATTGAAAAATAAATGTTCATAAGAATCAATACAATCACAGAATATACAAAAAGGAGTAGCTTTAAGCTTCCATTTATGTAATAACTGACCACATGGTAATATAAGGTGTGTCAGTTAAACCGAAATTGCTTTATCTTGTTTTCCCTTAAACCAAAAAATATAAATTTCCACAGTGCATCCCATCTGAAGTTACTAATATCAAACTTGAAAACCCACATTTTTTCAACATATGGTTTTTCAACCTTATGTTCTAAAAAAATTTTGTAACAAAGATTATCTTTAACTGAAAGAAAATCAAAACTTCTTTTTCCATGGAGTATATAAAGATTAGGATCAACGCGAACTGAGGTAACTATTGAGGTTTGTGAATTTAAAATATGTTTCCATTTCTTTGGGAGAGCTTGGAGTAATATACTTATTTCTGAAAACCAGTTACTTTTATTACTAACTTTTTTATATAAATCTTGCTGATCAAATTCATTATGTTCATTTAACAGATCATTAATGTAAATTATACCATCATTTATCCAATGTGGAAACAAAATAGGCTTATTATTAAATAGAATGTTTTTGTTTCCCCAAATTACTTCTTTTCTTATTTCTCCACACTTTGTGGGATTTTTGTTTAGCTTTCTTACCCTGGGCCAAGCATTAATCATTTGTTCATAGAAAATTGGTAATCTATTTACTTTAATCATTCTTTTCAGGTCATTCATATGTTTAATGTTCATTTTAAAAACCAAATTGTCTTTCCCAAAAAAAATTCAACCACCATGTTGGTAACATTTTCCAAGTTGCGTCTTCACCACAGTGGAGACGCTGTATCCATTTAATATGTAAAGAGTCGAACAAGCTTTGTATATCAACCATCTCAATACCTCCTGTTTCATAGTGTCCAATAAGGACAGTTCTTTTTATTCTATCCCTTTTACTGTTCCAAAGGTATTCAAAAATGATTTTATTGATTTGTTTCACAGTATTTTTCGGGACAGGTAATACACTTGCATTAAAGATTACTTGAGATATTGCCAACGTCTTTATAACTAATGTTTTTAAAGGGTATAAAATTCCTGGAAAAAACACAACAGAAATAAAAATAGGACAATACGCAGATGATACAACTTTGTTCGTCCGCGATAAAGTTTCAGTAACTGAGTGTTTAAACACTGTAAAATATTTTGGCTTATTTTCAGGCTTATGTCTTAACCTGAACAAGACAGACGGACTTTGGACTGGAAAAAAACCTAAAAAGAAAAGCGACATTGGAGGCATTAAATGGCCTAACCAACCAATAAAAGCTTTAGGAATATACTTTGGATATGATAAGCCACAATGTGAACATCTAAACTGGTCTAGAAAATTAGAAAAATTATCAGAAGTTTTACGAAACTGGAAAAAAAGAAATTTAACTCTATATGGTAAAACACTGATAAATCACAACACAATAATTATTATTACAACGTGCAACCTTACAAAGTTACAGCAACGAGCAATCCAAGTCGACCCTGGATATTTCGGAGAGTTCGTTCTTGTTGTGTTGTCGACTGTTTAACAAGTGAAGGCACTTCGAAATGTATCTGGAACATTCCTAAATAAAAGTAAAGGGACGAAAAGTGGTTGTTAGGCTGCACAATCAGTACATGATCCAATGAAATCACTCTTACCTCACACCCCTCTCACAAAGTCGATCCAATAAGATGACGTATCGGCGTGTGCCGCGTAAGGAATGCAGAAGAGAAACGAACCCCCCCCCCCCCGGAAATCTGGCAGTTTCTCAAACCTTCGTTTCTGATCCCCGCCCACATATATCTGAGCTAACTATTTCCAAGTAAATGATGAAGATTACGAATAATCCCTGGGTAATGCGACTTATAAACGTTCAATTTTCCTGAGACTACCCGTTTCTTATATACACACACACGATACAACTAAAGTCAATGTTGGGATTGTACGCACCTCTAACTAACTCCATCCAATAAGATATTGTATCCACGTAAATAAATAAATAAATTAATAAATAAATAAATAAATATATAAATATATAAATAAATAAATAAATAAATAAATAAATAAATAAATAAATAAATAAATAAATAAATAAATAAATAAATAAATAAATAAATGGCAGCTTCACAAATCTTCGTTTTCGATCCACGTTTACATATATCTGCGCTACTTCTGAGTAAGCGATTATGAATAAACCCTAGGTAATGCGAGTTGTGCATTTGAACTTCCAATTTTTCTGAGAGTAGCCGTTTCTTACATACACGTGAGAAAATTACCGCCAAAGTTGGGAATTGTACGTGGCGAAAACTGGTAAGGAACTTAGGGCGGAGTCGGCGTTGTTAATCGAGGGGACGACATAACTGACTCGTCCCCGCTTTAATTCCCCCAAAACCCCTCGACATATCCACCACGACGTTCGTGTGCCTTCTGACATTCACAACAGCTACTGATATGACGCGGCAGCAAAGCATTTTTGGTGAAACAATTTTTTCTAAAAATCTACAGAATAGAACGCGTGACCAGTAAAAACAATATATGTTAAACAGAATAACTGAAAAACAAACAAGCTTGAAATGCGTGATAATTATCGTGGAAATCACCTGCGAAAAATCATTAACCTGACAATTTCGGTACAGACACCGATGGGGAAAGTGATGCAGAAGATAAGAAAAGGGACGCTCGATGCATTGACAACTTAGTGTTACCCTGGAACGGGACAGCAAACAATCCTCCAAAAACGCGTCACAAAAAACCTATGTGGAAGTGAACCCTTTTGCGCAAGTGAAGAGTGCCACTACACTGTATTTAATATTGTTACCGCAGTTATAGTTCATGTATTGTGTTGTCAATACAGTATCTATCTCTGCATGTTATATATGTCCAGAAGACAAAAAATGAAAAATTTTGTTAAACCAAGGTGACAATGTACTAGATACCAAATTTTGTGGTGGTACAGAAATAGTCTTGAAGTCGCTAAATGCAATGCGTATACAAGTAGAAGTAAGAAATATGATCAAGGTGGAGAAAAATTCAACCTTATTTTAATTGCGACTTGCAAGACCAGGAACTTGCCAATTTATGAAGTAACCATGAGCATGCGTCATAAAAAGCACTAAGGTGACCCGTAAAGTCGATAAATGTAATGCGTATACAAGTGGAGGTAAGAAATATGATCAAGGTAAGGAGAAGTTCAACTTTATTTTTATTGCGGGTGACAAGGCAAGGAACTTCTACCGTACGAAGCACCAAGGAGATACATTTTTGGCAAGGTAATATAAGGAAAGAGCGTGTTAAATATAGTCTTCAACATCAGTTTTGCCTGGAAAGCTAAAGCAGGTTGTCTAACTGCCACTAATATTCTGCACATTAAGGAAATTATCGTTATTATCAACTATTCATTGGTTTTAACACCCGAAACATGTGACTTCGACAGGTCAATGTCATTTTGCCATTTGAAATTTCTTCTAGCCATAACTCCTGCAGTTTTCATCCAATTTTAATTATGTTGGACTCACATAGTAAATATTGTGCGACTGCACATTTTGTGATTTACATGTGACCTCTAAAGGTCAAAGGTCATTTGCACCTTTGACATTTTCATCCAGTTTTAACTATGTTGGAACTGAATTATAAGTACAGCAACACTGCATATTTTTGTAGTTACATGTAACTTCTAAAGGTCAAAGGCCAAAGTCATTTTGTCATTTGAAATGTTCCTGTAGCCATAACTAGTAATTCTTTATCCCATTTTGATCATGTTGGGCTCAAACTGTAGAAATTGTAACAATGCACATTTTTTTAATTTACATGTGACCTCTGAAGGTCCAGGTCATTTGGACATTGAAATTTTCATCTAGCCACATTTACAACTTTTGAAGGCACCAGACTCCACGAACTGTTAAAGCAACATGATGCAGCTAGCTCTGCCTAAGGGTGTGGACCATGTTATAATTGTAAAGGATGTTCCACGCACAAGATTGACCTTTGTTCACTGATCAACCAATAATGTTATTGCCTGCAGACATGTCATCCCAGATTGTGGAGAGTTGAAATTTGCAAACAAGTGTGGGTTGATATAGGCAGTTTAAATATAGGAAAAACTCGCCTCTAATTGGCCCATACTGGCAAATGCTAGGTCATTATGGTAGATATTTGGTACACTCTTATTTACACACTAAGCACCTTTATTACATATGCTTAGATGAATTTAGTCACCCAGCCTTCATAACCCACTCCAAGATCCCATGCCATCACTCCCCACGACCCGATCACATGTGTTTACAGGATGCCGCATTCCCAATGTTCATGACAAGGATTGGCAAAAGACACTGAAATGCGATTGTCACAGTAGTACATGTAACCTTGGGGTCACTATTTAGGCTGGTACAGGTCAAGCCGCTGCACTGATCTGCCAAAGCTGTGCTGAAGCGGTCATGAACATTAATATTTGGCAGCAGTACTAATGGACAGAGTCCACTTATCATATCGGTTTCGAAGACATTAAACTCACTTGTCTGAAAGGAACTATGTACATTTCCCATAGTGAAAAATATACAGCAAAAATGAAGGTCCTCTGTATCACAGATATTAACCAATGTAACATGAAGTACAAGTGAGTGAGTAATTTTGTGGATCTTTAAGCGGTCCATTAAGGCTCATAAGTCATACATGAAGTAGACCTATAAGTACAGTAACAATGTAATACACATAAGGTAAAGTTCTCACAACACACAGTAGAATAATGAAAATAACAGTATGCTACATAGCTGGAAGTCGGCAATTAACTACCAATGACACAGTCTATCTGGAGACACCATTGCTTGTCACAGATTGAGCATTTCAGTCTGCACAGACGGAAACAAAATAGACGTCATCGTGTAAGTAGGATAGTTCCACAGCACCTGATACTAGTCTACTGCAATTATGAATACGATAAAATCACCTAAAGTACTAATATAACAGTCTTTACTACTAGAGAAGTTTATACAGCACCAACATAAAATGACTAGGGGATCCCTATGTACCCTATGATACTGAAGGCTACTGCATTCTACATATGCAATGTATGAAATGACCAGGGGAAACTAGTGTATCCTATACTACCCATGACTAATGCCTTTTACGTATAAAATGTACAACATTTCTTAATGTTTGCACTGTACCTATGTCACAGTAATAGTGATATCTCATGGTACATTCATTCAAGCACACCTGAAGATGGTCATACAAATAATATCTTAAGTGTTTTACATCTTGGTTATGAACTGTACAATTCAAGTGGACATCCAGGCAATATTTAATTGGATTGCGAATAAGCACAATAATTGCAAGCTTGTAACCCATACAAACAACCTTTAATAAACAGAGATGTCATTTCATCTAGACAAACAAATAATTGAGAGTTACAATGTGTTGAGCAGTTTGTTCCTAATTGCAGATTTCTAATTGAGATCTATTTTGGAAGACACCTGTGAAAAACTTGCCTAAGGTAATCTGAACATTCAGTATCTGTACACGCCATAATTGCAACAAATTTTTCTGTAACATCTGTTTCCATGAAATTTGGAAAGAGGATCTGTGCCTTTTCAAACAAGTCATTGCGTTCATCAACGAAAACTCGGCATTGAATAAGAAAGTGAGGCTCATCATTCACCACTCCGAAATTACACCGTGCAGAAAGGCGGTTTGCGACAGGAAGTTTAGGTTTGGCATGGCGTCCAAGTTCTATTTTCAAGTTGTGAGAGCTTAATCTAAGTCTGGCAATGCACTGAATGTATGTAACTCTTGGTACGCTCAGTGTATATGATTGTAAGCGAATTTTTTTCTTGAAAACTTTATATTATCGCAGCTTTCCGTCATCTTCTAGTAAGTGAAGCATAGATTCACACTTTTGGGTATAATCCCCATACAGTTTTTCTTTTGGTGTTTTTATAAAAGTAAAATCATCATCCGCTTGTTCAGAGTGCCAGAAAGAAATGTGCTCGGCTGAAAAGAGAAACTTCACTACCGTTGTACACCAGTTGGTTTGTCCTGCATGATACATCTCGAGTAGCATATCGTATTCTGATATCAATACATGTTCAGATGGCAGTTTTTAGATATATAACCAAAATTTTATTTATGTGGCCTTCTGTCCGATGAATGAAGGGAATGTTCCCGTATTTATGTAAACCTAGGGTTGGTGAATGCTGTCTTACACCCACCAGCCTTTTCAGAAAACTTATTTGTACACTTTCAATTATATGACATGGTCTCACAGAGGTCCACACTTCAGTACCATAGTCCAGAATAAGAAGAATTTGGGCTTCAAATAATTTCAACATGCATGATGGGGTGGGCTTGCCCATTGATTCATAATACATTTTTAAGCTACAGAATATTGTTCAATTTGAATGCTCAGCAAGATATGTATGTGTTGTCTGTAAGACCTGTCTTTTGTTTGAAACAAAGATAATGCCGAAGTATTAAAATTGTGAGACAGTTTTCAATAATTGGTCGCTGAAATATATGTATGGGATATGTTTTCCATTTCTTAAACACCATAATTTTTGTTTGCGGCACACTAACTATAAAATAACATCTTTGACAAAAGTTCTTCTGTTGGTATGGTAGGTTGACCTGGTATTAGGATACAATAAGTAATAGCACAGCAATTCATCTGAAAATATATCTACTTCATCTATTTAGTGGTCTCATATCAGGGAAGTACTCATTGAACAGTTTTGGGCAGATGATTCTATCTTGGAGTGCCCCATGTGAGGCAATTCATAGTACATATACGTAATTAATTTTACTCAAAATACATCAGTGCCGCCGGTGCCTGGTGATACATGATCATCCAAAGACGCGGGACTCAGGTGTTACCCCGGAGACTAGCCAACGGTGCAATTGGATTGGCCATTTTACAAAAGAAATAATGAGCAATTTCAACGATATGATAAGTTTTACATATTCAGCCAGAAAATATATTTTTACCACCCATACATCAATAAAAATCTTCGGTGAATTGATATTGGCCAAAGTCACACTTACGTATGCTGCAGAGTTATTCGTAATAAGCCACGATCATTGATTTGTATTTGTGTCTTTTTGCCCAGAACCACTTCCTAGTAGTCAATATCCTATTCCGCAGTTCGAACTCTTTACTCTCCATAAGCTAACATGTCCCTGTCTAACCTGTATACATATGGAATTACTATTGTCTATATTGCACACGTTCCTCTGTAAAATTTTGACATAGGCTGTATCAGCCCAAATAAATTAAAGGGTCTTCAGCGGGTAACTACTCAACATGTTTCGGAGCCTTTTACCCGTACATGTCTCTCTGAGTAGCGGCTCCTTGTCTAAGCTAAATATTCAGCAAAGACAACCCACATAATAAAGAATAAATAAGAACGTGGCAAATGATGAATAAGCTAAATACGTGAAGTTTTGCTTATAAATGCAGAGCTTCGTTATGAAAGAAGAACCCCTGTCAAACAAACCATAATTACTAAATTTGTATAGTACAGGTTCAGATAAGAACAATTTGACTTACCCCTGAACCAATATGTACCCTTTCTGGCTGGACAGTTTATCCTAGTTAAACCACCCGCCAGTGTATAACTGAAGTGGAAACAAGCTGGGGCCTTATATTCAGTCCCAGTGATAGTAAAATAAACAGTTGCAACTAGACCACCTGTACAAACCAAGGGAAATCCAACAAGGACTGTAACAATGGACATCCTGCACCAGAAATGTAAAACAAACTCTGTGATGACACCTACCCCCCCAAACAATTAAGCTCTATTTAACTGCCAACTCTGAGTCAATGTATCAACTTAATGTGTCAGGTTTGTGACATTTAAGAAAATACTGTCAATTTTGAGTAAATGTGCATTTAGGCATGTCAGAAAAGAATGAAAGTCATTAGCATTTATGTCAAAAAACATGTTATCAAAACAATTTTTCTTAACAGGATTTTGCGTACAATTAGGCAAGCTTGTAACTGTCGTCAGTAGCTGCTTGCTACCTATAGCCCCTGGGGGTTTGACCTAACAGAAAACAAGATAGCCTAAAATGTCTGAAAGGTGAACATTAAAACAGAATGATGCCAAAAGATAAAGTTAAGTAGCAAAACTGACAAGTCTAAAAACTGTAAATTATTGTAGCCAAACTTTCTAATAATCTTTGGATATTAACTGCTAAATTATAGGGCAAGTCAGAAAAGAATGAAAGTCATTATTTGTACTTAAGTCAAGAGAATGCAACGAAAATGTAATATTTCTTAAACAGATATCAAGCACAATTAGGCGAGCTTGTAACTGTCGTCAGTAGCTGCTTGCTACCTATAGCCCCTGGGGGTTTGACCTAACAGAAAACAAGATAGCCTAAAATGTCTGAAAGGTGAACATTAAAACAGAATGATGCCAAAAGATAAAATTAAGTAGCAAAACCGACAAGTCTAAAAACTGTAAATTATTGTAGCCAAACTTTCTAATAATCTTAGGATATTAACAGCTAAATTATAGGGCAAGTCAGAAAGGAATGAAAGTCATTATTTGTACTTAAGTCAAGAGAATGCAACGAAAATGTAATATTTCTTAAACAGATATCAAGCACAATTAGGCGAGCTTGTAACTGTCGTCAGTAGCTGCTTGCTACCTATAGCCCCTGGGGGTTTGACCTAACAGAAAACAAGCTAGCCTAAAATGTCTGAAAGGTGAACATTAAAACAGAATGATGCCAAAAGATAAAATTAAGTAGCAAAACAGGCAAGTCTAAAATCTCTAAAATTATTGAAGCCAAACTTTCTAACCATCTCGGGATATTTACAGCAAAATTTGTAGAAATATTTGATCAAAAGTACACCTTTGAATCCTCTTGACTCAAGTTTATTGTAAATAAATTTGGTTCTAGATGCAAAGTCCTGAAATTTAGAACAAATACGACCAAATCTCAAAATCTGTGACAAAAACGTATTATATCCAATAGTTTCCGAAATATTACTGTCCGGGAAAGGATAATTAACCACTTCAAAGTTAAACTCATCTATTTTGTGATAGACTTTAATACAAAACCTGTCATTAGTGACCTGAATATCCAAGTCCAAAAACACATCTCTGAAACCATCTGAATTGTTACCCTCCAAAGGGATATCTTTTGGGTAAATTTCTTTAGCAATTTCACTGAAATTTTGTACATTTACGCAAGCAATGTCATCAATATATCTTGCGTTGTTTGATAATTTTGTAGCCATTTGAAAGTCCTTTTTCATCAATTTATTCATATACTTAAATTCAAGCCAGGTTAAATATAAATCTGCCAGTAAAGGGGAGCAGTTGCTACCCATTGGAATGCCTTTTATTTGTTGAAAAACCAATGGTCCGCATTGAACAAAAGTATTATCCAAGAGAAATTTTATAGCCTCTATCAAAGTTTCAACAGTGTAAGATTTAACGTTACTTTTTGAATATTTATTGTGTGACCAATATGCTTTCTTTGTATATGAATAAATATTTATGTATGGTTTACCATTATGTTTAAACATTTTGCTAATTAATTCTGAAAGTGAACTTTTGACTTCATCTATGGGTAGATTTGTGTACAGTGTAGAAAAATCAAAACATTTGATATTTTTTGCCTTTACATCTTTGATTTTAGATACAAACTGGGAAGAATTGTTAATACACCAAAAACAATTTATTTCACAGTTTCTAGAAATTGCATTACAGTATTTACAAAAATGATTCCTAATTGCAGTCAAACACAATGTTACTTCTTTTGATAATTGCTTTGTAGTACATTTTGAAGCACCAGCTATGAATCTAGATTTAAAAGGGTTTTTATGTAATTTGGGTATCCAGAACAAGAGTGGAATAGAGGAGTCCTCTTCAGAAATTTTGATATTAAAATTCCTTTTCATCTCATCTTTATGTGTATCTATCAAATTATCAATGGATTGTTTGTGTAATTTATAAACGTCATTTCCTCTTATGTCTGAAATATTGTTTATACCAAGTTCCTTTTTCAAAACATCCAGATAATATTTTTTGCAGATGATCCCAAAATTGTTACCTGCCTTATCTATGTTAGTGACTACAAATCTATCTTGTAGTTCTTTGACTGCTTTAGAAACTTTAGGCTGTTTTAGATTAACTGTATTGAAATTCTTAATGTGGGATTTGTAACGATAAATTCTATTTCTAAAGACTCTTTTCAAGTTTGATAACCATCCTTCAAATTTCTGAAATTCCATTTTTTCTTTCTTTGCCCATTTCATACAGTAGGAATCGAGTGCATCACATGTATCCTGAAAAATACTGTCAATATTCAACTTGGGACATATCCGAAATTTTGTACCTTTTTTCATTATTTCTTTTAAATCTGAATTTTGTATTATATCCAAGTTACCTGTAAATACATGTTTGTGGTGTGCATCAACAAAATTAGAATATTTACTATTAGACATACAGTCACAATTTTGATTTGCTGCGATATCCTCAAGAGTAATTGAAGCCACAAATTTTTTGTAATTCATGATACTTTGTCCAATATTGTTGCCATATTTATAGGAAATGATGGGGGGATCTTTTATTTTGCATTCCTTGGGAATCATGTTACGAACAAATTTCAATTTGAAAAGGGACTGAATGTTTAGTGAGTCAATGATTTTGTGTTTGAAAGGAATGCTGCAAAACATTTGATCTAATTTCTTCTTATTAGAATCAGGTTTCCGAATAGTTGTTGTGTAAGCATACACAATTTCACAAAAATTTTGCGGAAATGTGTGTTCTGAATCAGTAAGACCCAAATATTCATTAATTCTTGTTATGTCTCGAAATGATAGTGCTTTAAGAGCTGTATGTAATTGATCAATACCATTGGAGAAAGCCTGTAGTAAATTTTGGACAAGGTCTTTAGTATCCATGTTCCTACATTTCCTGTTTTTCTGTGATTTTCTTTGTCCATGACTTCTTCTTCTTCTTTGAATACCAGCCTGATTATTATGAAAAGGTGTGTGACTTCTGTCAACAGTTGTAAAGTCCAAATTCCTAACATCACATGTTAATGTAGGTCGGTGATCACACTTGGCGGAGGCATCCTTGCCTCATAACATTCAGCCGCTGCACCATTCGCTGCTTGGGTATCTTGATATTGTACGTATCGTCTAGTAGATTCCAGGTGCAATGGTTCACTTGTTTTTTGTCATATTATAATAATAAATTGTGATTCAGCGTATTGCAAAACCATTCGGTGACAGTGCACTTTTACTTGAACTATATTCTTGCTTTTATTGATTATGCGTATCGCATAATTAATAGGTGACACAGAAGTTTTTTTGTGAACTATAATCTTCCCACACGTTCGAATCGTTAACTTAGATTTCGTTTTAGTTTTTTCATCGTTGACTGTTATCGTTGCCTTGGATATCTACTGTCTGCATGATATTATATTTTATCTTAATACAATTGGCTCCAAATGCACCCCAGGTAATAACCCAAATGAATGACAAAGGACATTGCGTGATAAAAGAGATAGAGCTTATTTCAAAGGACACCTGTTTAAACTAAAAGTCAACAAAATAAAGAACACGTATCTCCCTTTTCTTGGGACATGACGATAACGCCAGGGCCCAAGAAGCATGGGTTCTGTGCGACCATATTTTGACAATTCATGTAAAAACATTCATTTCGTTTTTGAAAAATAATTTTCTGCAAAAAGAAACAGGTTGTAATACCCAGCAGCAGATAAAGCGCCCTTTAAGCAGTATTTGTTGTGCATTTGTGCCGTGTAAGTAAACTTCACGTTTACATTTGCACTGTTATATATATGCACACACACATACACACACACACACACACACACACACATATATATATATATATATATATATATATATATATATATATAGAAATATATATATATATTTATAAATATATATATATTTATAAATATATATGTATGTAGGTAGACCTACTCGTGATGGAGCCCCTCCCTCATTCTGAAAATATAAGCCAGTCATGTACAGTGCCACTTTATGTTGAATCTTGACTTTCCGTCAATATATGCACAAGTATAAGTAAGCAAGTATTGCCACCTGTGAAGCCTTAGAAAAACGAAATTTGTCAACATTGTTAAGACTCTGATTCTTATTTTCTCATATGATGCTTCAGACAAAGGCACCATGTGCTTCCTACTGTATATCGTTCTGTAGTTTATTTATTTGAAAATTAAATTAATCATTGTTGACAAGGTCAAGCTGCAATGGATGCCTGGAAAATAAATACCTATGCAACTTCCCAACTACCCAGAAATTGACGATAACTGTGTAGCTACCAACTAGCAATATTGGAGAGATGGATTCAAAGCAATGTTAGTGGCCATGCATGTGGCAGATAAGAAATACCAATATGCCATGCATTCAAATTGTATGGCCAAATAAGACGAAATCCTATACAAAACCTTGACTCTAATGGTACTTTGAACGCGCAATGTGCCCAAGCAATGAAAGCACTGGTTGTTTCTAAAAATGAACAAAGTATACATACTAAAAACAGTTTAAGAGCTGGGACAAGAAACTGGTCAGAGTACAGACAACTTTCACAGCAGAGTGAAAGAAACAAATGGTTCCATTAGATGTAATCAAGCTTTTCGGCAACAGCTAGTCGTCATTCTATCACAGCTGATACGTTATTTGTCGGACTCAACGCTAAGCAAAAAGCCTTTAAAGATGCTGTTTCACTAAAAAAAACGTTCTAGAATGTCCTACAACATATGGAAGAGGCAATATGCAGACACAAGTAATAGAAAGGAGGAGACAGCATTGGTAACTGCTGTGTCTAGCCAGTTTAAACGGTATAATGTATATATATTATGTGTTCATATCTTTATGTTGCCGTCTATTGTATTTGAATGTTTATATACATGTAACAAGGAGAGGAGTTTTTTGTTTGTCACTTGCTGTCCAATCCTTTTTCTTTGGAAATAAAATATGTTTAAATTAAATGCATCGTTTGTGCCAGGTGCTCTGAAACAACCAGGGCAGGGCAGAGTATTACATACATACCTGATACCTGCTTTCACTGAGGATACAATGCCTCATACGGAAAAAAATGAGAAATTCCAAATGTATTTGATCTCTGTCGCCCCATAAAATGTGACTTTATGGTGAGACGTTGACCAAAGATTACTCCTTGTCTATTTGCACGAGATATTGACATGGTTTCAAGCCTCAAGTAATTATACACCAATGGTATTACCACAGATAATATAGAAAACAATTATTGGTTTATTTTGTTTTCCGTCCACAATGAGTTGAGGGCGGCCAACAGAGTCTGAAATGTCTGCAATAGATAATAGGAAAGCCGTAGCGGCACATATTTGTTCACGATCAACTGCTAATAGAACCATGTAAAAACTTGTCGCTGATTAAAGAACTATTGTGGAAAACATGGCTTCGAGTATAACGATAAGACTGGTCATTACATGTTTGGATCTTCCACGCCCACTTTTGACATTCGCTGGTTTATTTTGCTCTTGTATCGAACAATTTGAGAAGTTAGAATACTTGTTGACAGAATTGTATTTGTCAGCTTTTTGTTATGATTCCAAGGCCACCGACTTGTTGAATGACCTCTCAGTACTGCGCTATCATGTCTGCAAATTTGTTCTGAGTGGCGTGTATAAGGATGTCACAACAAGAACTTTCACCATAAAACCGAAAATATAAGAAAGCACCCTTCATTTACATATGTTTCAAAACGATACTGCAAAAGTGGTGGGAATACAAATCCTCTGATTCCTATGTGTAGCATCCTAATTCCCACCTCTAAATCTTTGTGTTTCTCAAAATATTCTCCGATTGCTAAAATCCAGAGATCATGGCCATTGAATTGTTTCAGAAATAAAGTGTAAAATTGACTTTATGAATATGCTCTGGATAGTGTAGCGATCACCATAGAGACAGTTTAGAAATACAAAATGACGGTTTTTTACTATAAAACAATCATCGGAACATACAAAGCTCAGGCTAAAGTGCGTACCTTATATTACCTCATGAAAGAGAAAATGGAATATAACCAATCCAACCTGTTCATACTTTGCCGAACACCATGAGCGGAGCACCTACCAGTAGAATGTTGGTATAGTACAATTGAGGACTTTCCCCCACAGGTGGACCACCGTGCCCCGTAATTTTCTCACCTCCAATGCCTAAAGAAAGCCCATTTGTGGAGGTAAGACTACTTGATTGTGTGGTTTTAACATGGGCAACTGCCACAGAGCAAAGTTTATATGCTATTATAACATGGATATCTCAGCTGACTAAGTTTAAGTATGGAGGAAAAATGGCCTCGTCACAAATGAAACCTTTATTAAAGTGTTGAATTTATAACGATGAGTTAATACTATTTTACGACTATAAGTGTCTGCCATACCTTAAACAGTGGCTCTTTGCCCTTTGAAAATCATGCTTGTATGAATGGTTATATCCCACAGAGCCATATGCTGTTGTATCATGAACACATGCTGCCAAAAATGCACGCAGTTTAAAGGTTTCACAAACTACTCTGATGATTAAACCACGTCGGAAACAAATTGACATCTATGCATGTGTGATGGTCAGTGAACAGATACCGTAGGGAGGCACGTGGAAGTTTTTAATCCCAAAGCAGCTGGATATATTCTCGTCGGTACTTTATGGCCTAAAGAGCGGGAAACAAATCTCCAGCGTATGTTACTTTACAATGGTTCTGTTTTAGTCCCTACAGCGATTCCTCAGACGGTCTGCCTCACATGGGCCGGCTGATGGCAAAGGAAGACAATTTATCATTTAGAAGTGCTGCACCAAAGGTCCGAATGATGATGCTCATTACTGACCTAGGACATACTAATATTGCTCGGCGAGCAAGGATAAGTTGCAGCGCTCCGCCATAAATTTTTCACTTTGGTATTCTTGTTCAGTGGCATGTGATAGACTAAAATTGCTTAGCACAAAGATATTGGTTGCCGTTACTTTTGTAGACAAATATTTGAATAAATGCAAAAAGTAAATTTGTACATTTTTCACATTCAAGACAACATTGTGACGGAACTGAGTTAAAGTGCCTACAATTGTTTAATGGTAGCCGATATATCATACTAGTTGTCGCTGCTTGTTTGGCATTAAAATGCATTTGAAGGAATTCAGACTAATTGAGTGGTTCAAGAGCCATTAGAAGATGCTCGTGTCTCTGGTGCATGACTAGTATAGACGATTTTACATCAAACTTGAAAGATAGTCTTGCTTTACTTTTTTTTTTTTTGGCAATAAATTTAAACTATTAAAAATCTACCATATCGACCAAATACAGTGGCAGAAAATAACCTTTTTTGAAACTGATAATGCAAGTAGGAGCACGATTCAGGCTTGTATGGGCCAGTTCACCGACGAGATTGGTAAACTTTGTACTTGTATACTAGTACTTGACACGCCTGTGGAAATAGGTTTGACAAGACATACCAGTGATTTCCCCTGCAAGTTTTAGTAAAAGGACAAAATAATACAACAAACGTAGAACACAGCTTTAATACCACATTGTTTTTTCCTGGGTCAACATGTTCTGTAAATATACCATTATTGGTGAGTGCTCTATACACACAGGCAATTGTTTGTATTTATATAAAAAAATGTTAAGAGTAGCATCAGTGGACTCCATATGCCCAATCCCGTTGTAAGTGTCCCATAGCTGAATTGTGTCGCCGAAGCAAATTATCGAACTCTTGGCGCTTTCTGTGTCCACAGTACATCCTGTTGTTTAATGGTATCAAGGCCATTGGGGATTCAGTATTTATTGCAAATACAAAACAATACTGGATTGTAATTTCAACTAAACTTATAGTCTCTCCCAAACTGTAATCAACACCTTTATGATCGGCCATTGGCAAAAAATGGGAGTCAACATGAACCCACAATGACATGAAATACAGATCACTGGCAGCTCTCTCAATTTAACAGAGGCAGTATCATCAGTATTTTAGAGGTTGGTCTTTGGCAGCATGAAATTGCTAACCTACTGGAAAAGACTATTTTTCCAAAGAGCTTTCAATGGAAAAATATATGAGAACCACATCCAATGTTTCTAGCTACAACATGGCAGTCACCCTAGCAAGAAAGGTAAAAAGGAAAAGGTCATTAGGGATTGAAATGTTATGTTGCCAGCCACTCAGATCTGAGGGAAAGATATTGGTTTGCAAGTGTGTACCCCAACTTATAAAAACCATCCTGAACTTAAAGAAAGTAAAACGGTAACTCTTGGTCCACCAAGCTAACATGAAACAACATCAGACAGAGATTGTCACTTGCTATGGCTTCTGTGTTTCTTCTGATGTCTTTTAGTATGCACAGAAATTATAATGACACACCCCAAATGAAATGTGCATAGATTCAGGGGAAAAAAAGGCAACCAGAACTAGGATGAAGATGATGATGGATGTGAATCTCAACAATCCAAAGTTGATTAGTGGTGCTCGAGCAAAAATTAGGGGGGGGGGCCCACAGGTAGACAGGGGGGATGATGAAATTGATAAAATTCTTAATGAGGACATTGCAATGTCTTACTTACTTGATGAATAGGTGCATGGTAATGTGAAGCAAAGTCTGAAAAGCAAAATCTGAAGCCAAAAATGCAATTAAACAAGATGAGCTGACAAGTGTGCTCTTAAAGATTCGTTTCCCAAGATGAAGACTGATGGGCCATATCATAACAACTCTGTTGCGATTACAGAGAAACCAGTTCACCATACCTTGATGGATTTTGAATATAAAAAAAGCAACTCCCACATTTGCATGCTTGTCTCCAAATACTTGATTTTGTGAAGCATAATCATTACCTTCACCAACCATGAGCACAAATATCTGGGTTTGAGTACTGAAGTAACATATCAGCAAAAAAGTTTGTGTTATTTTCTTGATATTAGTAAAACATAGGTGACTGCCTGCCTCAAGTCAGCAGTTAATTTTTTTCACGTTCGTATCAGATGATGAATGTTGATGCTTCGGTTACTCTGAATCTCTTTGCTGACATTGTTGGGCTTGGAATTTATGAATATAGGTCATGTTTTTCTGTACTATACTTCAATGGCTATGTTGTGTTGTGTATTCTCTGACTTATGGTTATAATGAAGCTTGAGTGTGTATATAATGTTCCAGATTCATAAATATCACAAAAAACGATGTTGTCCTACTTTCCACTTTTGCTGTAAACTCAGCTGACTGATAAGTCAGGAGAAGTAAAATGTGATAGGCCTACCAAGTGTTGGGGGGGGGGGGGCAAAGCAATAAAATGTGGGTTTTGAGTGGTTAAGCGTATACATTATGGAAGCATGATAGTCTATAGTTAATGAAGAATATTTCAAAGGTTGAGAGGTCCGGTTTAAAACCACCAGTTGCCTTTTATGGGTGACTGCCTGGCCTGTACATTTTGGAAGCACGATAGTCTGTAGTTGATGAAGAATATTTCAAAGGTTGAGAGGCCTGGTTTAAAACCACCAGTTGCTTTGTATGGATGACTACCTGTCTCAAGTCAGGAGTGGAATTGTTTCTTCACGTTGGTATTGGAAGATGAATGTTGATGCTTTGGTAACTCTGAATCTCCTTGCTGTCATTGCTGGGTTAGGAATTTATGAATATGGGTCATGTTTTTCTGTACTATTTGATAAAGTTCGACATTTTCGTCTATTATTCAAAATAAGGAAAGCTGGTATTGTAGGGAATCTCCATGACTTGTTTTCTGATTATTTCAGTCACTGCTACCAACATGTAGTGGTCGTTGGTCAAAGCTGTAGCTGGGGGTAAATACAACTGGCATTCCACAAAGTTGTGTGCTTGAACCTTTTGTGTTTTAATAGATAAAAATGATGCAGTTGACCTTGTCAAAGAGTTTGCTGACGACACTTCTCTGCAGCTGAATATTGATAATCCAGCTACAGTGGCTGAACTTCTTAATTCGGATCTCTCTAATATTGATCAATGGTCTAAAGACTAGTTGGTAACATTGAATGCTTTGAAAACTGATTCAGTGCTTGTTTCAAAGAAATCTATTGATCTGCCCCCTATTGTCCTCCATGGTCCTGTGTTGCAAGCCAGGGGCCATTGAAATCCCCTGGCACTGATAAATCGTTCGTGAAAAATATGATATATATCACATTTATAACATATCAATCAGGCTGATCAACATAATGATGAGTTTGAAACTCGATCTGGGTAGACAAACTTTGGAAACTATTTATATCTTTGATACGCCCAATTTTGGAATATGATAGTCCAGTTGGGAGTGGCTGTACTGCATAATACGAAGACAAGAAAGTATTCAATTATATGCGACTCATGTTGTTACTGGTGCAATGTGTGGAACTAGCAATACTAACTTGTATGACGAAATCGGATGGTTGGCCCAGGATTAACGTAGGGAAATATCCAAATTGACTTTCGTGTGTAAACTTGTAAGCAATCTTGCTCCCGATTTAGTATGCTCCACCATTCATAGTATGTCTACTCTGGGTACTCAAATACATGATACCAATCCGGAGTTTGATCTTCGTAATTTTTGTGGTACAACTGACCCCTGTGATACATCATTTTTTCCTTCCCCAGCCAGCTTCTCGAACCAACTTCCCTGGGTACTGGGAATTTACCTTCATTAGAGATATTTAAATCTAAGATAATCCACAAAATTTCCAGGCTAATAAAATTCCAGGTGATAACATCGGTGATAGAGTTCTTGCAGTTCAACGTACAGGCCACAGACCACAGTTATAAATCCTTCTATTTTTCATATTAGCATTTTTCAGTCTAAAAAATCAGCAATTTGGTATTTTAAAATTCCGTGAACGGCATTTAACAGATAAAAATGTAAGAAAAACATGGATGGATTTTTGTCATATAATTCCCAGCTCGTTAATTTGTGATAATTGAAATACGAAACAACACCTGGATGTCAGCTTTATACAGGTGTATGAACTGTGCTCTTGCCAGGGTCACATCATTGTCCTTCCCCACCATAAAGTTCCCACCGGGCCTGGAAGACAGTGCATCTATACGACCACCAATGAAGCAACTCTAAGATGCAGCAAGCCTGACTTAGCTAACTTTATTTAAACAGAAGCTACAGCATGCTGAAAAGACAGTATTTTCACAATTAAGGACTATCTCCGTTGGGATGCGCAACCAGCCAATCACAACCGTGGTCTGTAACATATATGTCTCCATCTAGATGCCAGCCAATCAATTCGCATTTATATAAAATTAGCTTAAAGGATTCTCCGAAACGTTCTTGTGGCTCACCCATCGAACATACATGGCACTATTTCTTTATGTGCACCTCATATGCTGCCCAACGCAGCTTCGCACGACTCGATTTATCATCTTGGGGCATTTACCATATGAAGGTCTACTTGAGCAAAATGTTGAGATCTTGTTAGCATTGCAAGAAGATATATTGTAGGACGAATCGTTTAAACACAACAGGTATTGGCTAAATCTGTTAATTGTATTAGCATCTGTATTTTGTATGTACTGTAATTTAAAATTTATGGTCGGTCTAATTCATCACTTTGGTGGTAACATTTTGCCCCGCTGTCCGATTCGCATACGTGTTTGCCGTCTTTTGCATGTATCTGTTTGCCTGATATTGGCCTGTTCATGTGTCCTTTTCCATCAGAAGGCCCTTGCCCTTTATCCTAATTGTTATCAATTATTACTGCTATGATATACACTGTACAATGTCCGATAAAATATCTCTAAATCAAGAAAGAGATCAAAAACTGGGGTTCTAGAATATTACAAAACCATTTGTTTTTGTGAAGTCACTAAACCCAGACTTCTGTTAGCAAAACACGGAACTTTGTGATGTCACAAAACCCTGGTTTTTTTACATTTGCATATTTGGAAACTGCTTCTTTACAATGCTTTGTAAAAATTTAGTCTTAATTGGATGCAGCTATTTGAAATAAAATAACCAAAATCAATTCCTAATGTCTAATTTCATCCCTTAGTCTGCACTAAATACTGCTAATTAATTATCACGTTTAAAGTTGACACAGTTATTTGTATGAAATACCCAAAATTGGTATGACTACGAGTAGTTATCTAATGTCGGTAAAGTTGGTACACTGGGATTGGCAAATGGTTACTTGACATTGCAGTATAAGCTTATGTAGATTCAACGTGACTGGAACCCCACATAATTAAACTTCACAGAAAGTGTCAGCTGTGGTCACTGCCAATACGTAGTTCTTTGTGTGTTACTTACAACCAAATTATTTTGAATCTATCATGGTAATGTGAAATACCAGTCTTTCACTACCATATTATAACATTTTTCACGCTTCCTTCCATTCAGAACTTTTATAATACATACGAATATGAAAAATAGCAATAAAGTTTATTCATCTATCCAAAGGGATGCAATGTCACTTACTTTGTATTAAACAATATTCACACGTGTTCTTGAAATAATACGTTTTGATTCGCGTACACAACATCAGTGAATACTGAGGTACATTTCAAGTAGAGACAAGTTTCCTGCATGAAAAAAGTCATCTTGATTCTAGGTTATTTTTTTCTGATTTTTATATTACCAATAATAATGCCCACATATCATAACGTCACATGTTCAAATAAGTAATCACAATAACATATTCACTTTGTATTAATACTCATACAAATCACACCCAGGTAAAAATATTACAAGGTCAGATTAATTTCATTATACCAGTTATATAAATCAATGAAGCATATGATTAACAGTCTTAATTCAGTTCATAGTTCCAGTATATATTGAGTAATCAAGTATGCCCTAATATTTCCAAGTCTAAATTATTTTCATAGTGGCAAAATATATCAGGTTCGGTGAGTTATGGAAGTACTATACACAGGCCTGTTTACTTAAATAAGTAACCCATTCTTAATTTGACGACATTGCCGCATCTTATGCAAAAATTAAATTACCTTCCATTAATGTATATAGAAAACCACAATTGGAAAAATACTTGTCCATGCACTTGGGTTTCAATCAATCACTAGCTTAAATCATTGCCGGCTAATAGGCCTACAAAAGTAGAAATTATAGTTTGAAGAATGATATATAGACTTATTTGACTACCATCAATGCAGTGAATATGCCTAATTAGGCTCAATACCTAAACATCTGGCTTTAACTTTAAATGGTAGCACGTGACTGAAGTCCAACATACAACTTAGCTTACACCGTACAGGTAGCTACATTTTCTGATACACTTTGTTGGCAAGTACTGAAGAAGGCACCAAATAAGTAGATCCAGAAGACTACACAAGCAGCAGTTAATTTAAATAACAATTATTAAATTTGATAGCTGCACTTGTAGTACAGTCATTTGATTCATTTAAATGAAGCATGATACATTTAGAATGCCAGCTCTAGTAAAAAAATACACACAAAGTGTCAGCATCCCCTACCCCAATAATGCCCTGCTCCGTCCACATTTCTCACAACCCCTTCGACTTCGTGAAATATTTACATGTTACAATGTCAGATA
>CAXHWN010001184.1:45000-54000 GCA_964020975.1 Hermodice carunculata
CGCTTTGGCCAATTCCTATGATTAATATCTCGATTTCATTCTTCACATCTTCAAATTCAATGTGAAAACTTTGTAAATTGAGCATGGGTCTGCCTGATGGGTTACCAAGTAATAAAAGTAATAAATGTGATAGTTTCAACATTACCAATTCTACTTTGGGTGTGACAATTGGGGTGTTTAGATGTTCAATGGCTTCCACTTTGTATCAAGACTGAGTTAACAGTTCTTCTTGGTATTGTTTGAGTGCCTAAATCTAAAAAACCACGCCTAAAAAGATCCTCACATGCGGCATGCCATGTCGAAAGGTCCTATCTATAATTATTATTTTTTTTATGGCTGAATTTAATCAAAAACGTTGAAACAGACTACATTTTACTACCAACCTGGTTTGTCTGGTTTAAGGGAAATGTGTAAATTTACATGAAAAAAGGACTCCACCCTGGTGATACCATGCAGTATTTAGATGTTAAAACAAAATAGAAAACACCTATGCATTATTTGCGAACATGGTTAAATAGAGCAACCAATATACATTCAATCGTGTCTCATTTTATACTGACATCTAATTTAAGATCATATATGGCGTGGGGGTCTGTCCCTTTCATCTTGAGAGAAAGCGTCAATGACAACATTCTGGCTACATCAAATGGACACTCAATATTTACCTGCTGTGCAGACCATACTTATATTTTATTTCACTTCGATACATTCAAAATTACAAAAGGTACACATGGCTGTGCACATCATTATCAATGAAGGACACTTTTCATGTTCACATTATATGAAAAACATTATTGTGGAGGACCATGACAAGTACAATGGTCACCATGAAGCTGTTTGGCTTCCACGCTGGTGTTTCACATATTTTTACAAGTCGGACAGACCTTAATGGTAACACGATTAATAACTCCGGGAGTCTCTACATTATCTCTGGGTATAAAATGAATAATACGAAAATCAGTTTAGTGTAACTAGAGAGTAAAAAGTATGACTGTTGGATGAACTGGGCTTTTGTTTGCACACATCACTAAGTGGTGCGTCACACAAATAAGGCTGTACAAGGTATTACATATTTTACTGGATGCTAGTGAGACATTTACTGCGTTATCCTGCACAGAACGATTATGTAACAAGCTGGTAATCCAGTCGAACTCCAAAACACAGTAAAATCCAATGAAACATGTTTCAATCCAATCTACTCACATTCACATCTTTGTCCATAGAAACCCGGTCGACATGAACAGTAGATGTAGTCAGAATTCCAACCAGAAGAGCAACCTCCGCCGTTTTTACAAGGGTTTTTGGCACATGGATTTTTCTTTTCACCTGTGTCATACAATGGTATTGGGAAATCACAAAAATGTTCCACTTAGGACACAGCACTATCCCAAAATTAAAAATACAAATTATGCCAAAAATGTTTATTGCAAGTAAGTGTAAGAAATAAAAACAAACTGGAACAAAGCGAAAGCAGAAAGGGATGAGAAAATCAATGTAATGAAGTAAGTCAAACTAAATATTTGTACACACAGGAAATGCAAAACAATTAAGATTTGACACGAAATTATGCATGAAATCTGGGAAATATTTACATAGAAGGTGCTTGATTAACTATGTGGTGTCAATGACAAAAATTATTAAAAAAAAATATATATATATATACTCTCCAGCAATGAATTGAATTCTACGTTTTTGCAGTTTCCATTAGTTTTAAAAATTTCGCCACTTTCGACTCAATTTTAATATCATAGCATTTCTAAATTTTCAGAATACCACCCTATGACTAGAGATTCCCAAAACCTACTCCATAACCGGCAACAGCACCCAATTTAGATAAACAATTATTAATTAACGACTTAATTATGTGTGCCAAACATTCATCATTGACCAATTACACAAAATGGAGCACAACTGCAACATCCGTTGGCATTTTCAGTCACCCATTGTGTAGATGTTTTAGGCATTAACAGAATTGCACATGGGTTCAATAACATTACATAGGTTTTAACTCCTTGGCTTCGTCAGCTGATGAAGAATTATCGTGATCATGTCTCTCCATCCCTCCTATGTCACTTGATGGAATGTTGTCATCATGTCTGTGTGACTGTGCAAAATAACTGCCTACGAAGTTGGGATACAAGAATTACGCATATCACGAAAAGTGTCTTTTCAAGCTCTTCCGTAGTGACTTTGATCCAGTTGTTAAGGTTACCGTCTCTCTCATAGATTGCTACATGTTTCTGATATGCTCTCGTCGGGCTCTCTCCTTCTTCCGATGGGCAAGCTACCCAGCGTGCGATGGTGCAAGCAGATCTAATTGTCAAACAATGCGGATGCACAATAGCATGCTTAGAAGTGATGCTAATTGCGCAACATTTGCAGCTAGGTAAAGAAGCGGTCGGGGAAAAAGTGAAGCTTGGTGTAATCACAGGACTTGTGTATATAACATTTTTCACAGTACTTAGCGGTAAGTCATTCGCAAGAATGTACAGTGGAAGGTCTTATGCCAATCTGATCCTGTATTTGATGGTATTTTTGTTATCTCATCACTTTGTTCTTTCCTGGCATTTTCAATTCATGGAAAATATCCTTAGACACACCGAGAACAACACCCAGTTGTGATCCAAGTTGTTAATTACTTTACTTCGCGATGAAGTCATAAGACAAATAATACTGCTGTAACTTTCACGTTATCCGCAATTGTTTCTTGCCCACAAGTCAAACACAACTGTGACGCGGTAGGATCAGATGCTTTCTTCAGCATTGACATGGAGGCAGGTACAGAAGATGACTTGTCCTTTCAACAATTCTTATTTAATCAAAAATAAAATACGGCTAACAAAACCTCACGTATATACATATCCACCAGCTATTGACTTGGCAAACGTAAATCAACAAATATGAGAGCAGGTGCCTGTCTGGGGTTCACCAGAGTTACGCGAAAGTACTATTCTTGGTTCAATAATTTAATCGTAGTGTGATGGAAATAATGCTAGATTTAGGACCTGTAATAATTTTTATTAAATCAAACATAAAATAAACGGCAGCACAACACCACGTGTTTGTCTAATCGACAAATGAATAAATGGCAGTTGTATTTTTGTCGTATATGATGGAGATAAAAATCAGGATTTCTAACTGGTGTTTTTTGCAAAATGTTTCCTGTCATTGGTCGCGTTCTGCAGATGAATGTTCACAAGAGAGCATTCAACATGCAAAAACGTTCGTGTACAGGGAAAATGGTCGTTTTGAGCAAATGGTCGTTGACCACGGGGTCGCGAATGGCAGGTACTACTGTATCACTAGCTCCATCCTTGCCACAAAGCATTGACATCGACTTAGAGTAGGAATTGTCAGTGTTAATCCTTTTAGTCATGCGCTACCGATTGCTATGTGCGCTACTGTTCATAAATATCAATACTTTGAGGACCACCATGCTTCCTCGCGTCACAGGCTGTGTGACCTGATTGGTCAGTGCATAGTGCATTATCAATTTATCATCTTGACTGGGTGGCAAGCAAGACTGACTTTATTGGTCAACGGCCCTGGCTACCTCATCTTGTTGATCATGTTAATTGATATAATTGCAAAATTGAAACATTAACCAGCCGATGACAGGCAGATCCCAGCGAGCGCGCATATCAGTGAACGCAATAGCAAGTCAGGTGGATGCTTTGGAGGCAAACGTTACAGGAGGTCTACATTAAAAATGTGTTTTCACGCTCAATATTGAAACAAATCACACTTCACAACCATGATGAAAAAAATCTACTCTCTCAGCAACACGTGAACGTCAGATTTCTGTTTTATAGCATTATGATTATTTTACCTTGTGGTTATGAAATATTAACTTTATTTAAGAAATGATTATCGTACGATTTCCATACATGGTGTGTCTATTTTATATGTTGTCCACATGAAAACGTTTTGAAGTTTGAATATGCAGGTTTTACATCCAATGGTGAATAACTGAAAAGAGATCATACCATTGAACTTAGGACACTGCCTGTAGCTTTCAAGGCTGCTAACTGAGATTACATTGTCAAGGCAGAATTTTTTTACCCGTGTATCAAATTCTTCGGTTAAGTGCTGAACAGACCTGAAGCAGATGACGTTTGGATATTTTTAGCCACTCAGTATTACTGAAGCCAGGACTTTTGAACTGGGAACAGCTACTTACAGTTTCGGCCCATGTATTGGTTTGTACATTTGCAATTGTATCCCCTGCCCCAAGAATGACAACTGCCGCCATTTTGACATGGATTCTTTTCACAGGGGCCTTTGCTTCCACCTACCATTCACAATGAATATGACGAAAATTAGCTGCATATTATGAACAATAGAATTAATGGTGTTTTCCATGAGGGATAAACGGAATTAGCTGTATCAAGATTGCCATCAATGTTTATGTTCATGTAAAATACCCTGTCTCCTTGCATGCACAGTATGTAAATGATAATTTTCTCAGAAAATGATCAGATTACTTTGCTATGACATGACGTACCCAACTCCCAAGGCCTTGCTGTAAACCATGAGACTTGATTTCGAAAAAGATAGTGCATCTTCATCAGACAGATTGCATTAGGTTCCCAAACAATAAGAAATTTGCACTAATTCGTTACTCAAAGATTTTAGCTGCAAAATGATCACCGAACGAAGCCTTAATGTAATAGCGCTTCCGTTGTAGCACAAAAGCATCTGTATCTAGATCTAGCCAAAAATTAGATGAAAGACACGTGTGCATGCAGCTGATTTAACCACTTAACAAAGTCACTTTTACAACTCAGCTCCTGAGCCTGAATAAACGCATATTTTGTCAATGCCGAAACTTCTCTATTCAATGAAAGAAATATAACTGAGTTCACTAAGCAATTACCAAATTTCAGGTAATTAAACCATCTAATCGTCTATAGTTCAAACATATCCTTTCTCTCATGCTGTTTGGATGGAAAATGTGTGTACATTCAACACACCATTTAGTATATTCATTTCGTGTATTATAAATTGGTTTAAGTGCAAATAAAAGAGTTGAAGTTTCTACAGTTTGAGATGTCATATCCATAAAATTACACTTCCGCAAATAAAAATATTGTAATTCCTTTATTGTTACCATCACAACAGGGTTTCATATTCCCAAATCACCAGTCTATGTTGAACGCCATTATATCGGATCAGCAAGACTTTATATCCAATCAAGGGTTGCCAAACTTGGGACCTATTCTGAAGATACTTGCAAGATAAATGGCTTGCGACTGTTGCTATGTTTCATCATGTCCTCATGTAAAATAAAATGGTTAGGCTTATCAGATGTCAATTCTTCATTCTATTATAAATGGTATATAAGTAAGTGTACTCTGCTACGAAGGACTTATAAATAACTATACTCACATCTGGGACCGTAGAAGCCCCATCTGCATGAACAACGTATCTTACGTGCGCCATTCCGGCTAGGGTAAGCGTAACAGCGGCCACCATTTTTGCATGGGTTACGCAGGCACGGATCTTGATCACCTATAAGATCATTGAACTCTGCTATATATATATACTGAACCCCAATGAAAAGTATCCACATGCCAATTTTGAAGTATTTTATTGTTTATACTTGAAACATTTCATACCTAGACGTGCTTAGAACTTAACAAAGCATTCACTTTTCTGGCGTAAAAATAATGTCACGCTCTACCGACATTAACGTCACTTACAGGCAAAAAATGTCATGAACTGCCCTAATTGAAAGTCACACAAATTTTTCTGTTCAATATGGGATGTGGCCACCTCGAGCATCAACACATGCTATACATCTGCGGCGCATACTGCTGACCAGGGTTTGAATTCTGTGTTGGGGAACATTATTCCATTCTTCCTGCAGAGCTTGGATCAGCTGGTTTCGGGTAGTAGGCCTAGGTGTCCTCCGTTGAATACCTTGGCCTAACTGATCCCACAAATGTTCAATAGGGCTCAGATCGGGTGAGAACGCTGGCCATTCCATGACATTGATGTTGTTCTCATTGAGAAAGTTCATTGTTAATCTTGCAAAGTGTGCACGTGCATTGTCCCGCTGAAAGATCGCCAGATCTTGATGCTGCTCCATAAATGGGACCATGTGCGGCTCCAGCACCTCATCAATGTACCGCCTAGCATTGAGGATCCCTTGAATGACCACTAGGGGTGTCCGGTAGCGGTTGCTGATGCCTGCCCACACCATGACAGAGGGTCCACCCCATCGATCTGCCTGACGGACACAGGCATCTGCATATCTCTCTCCAGTCCGGCGCCACACACGTTCTCTGCCATCTGCTCTGCTGACACAAAAACGGGACTCGTCAGTAAAAAGGACGGTATTCCACTGCTGGCGAGTCCACCTGGAGTGTGCTCTACACCACTGCAGTCGTCTTTCTCTTCTGGGTTGGGTCAGCAGGTTACCCCTGTAAGGTCTTCTGGCTGTTAGGCCACTGCTCCTCAGTCGCCTCTCCACAGTAGAACTACTGACAGGACGGTGATTCACCCCTTGAGTCTCACGGGCTGTTTGGGCTGCTGTACGGAAACGGTCTCGCAGGTGCATCAGCCGGATGTGACGGTCTTGGCCAGGTGTTGTCACTCTTTCTCGGCCAGGCCTAGGCCGATCATCTACGGATCCAGTTTCTTGTTGCCGTTCAATTAGTCGTTGGATGGTGCGCCGAGTACACCCCATTCTTTGTGCGATTTGAGTGATTGGGACTCCACCCTCTGCAAGCCCCAAAGCATGGTGTCTTTGACCTTGGCTCAGACGCGGCATGATCGCCTCAACACACCTGAGACCACTGGCTTTTTTCTTGGCTGAACATCCCTTTTTAAAGCCACTGAAAACATCAGGTCATTTTAGCCATCCAATAGGAGTGGTGGTCAGAAGCCATATTCGGTGCACAAAAGTCACATGCATTATGTAACAACCCAGCAAAAGTTAAAAAGTTGTCCTGAATGACCCTGATGTAGGCTCCAAACCATGCATATATGCACACACAGTACTTAGTAACTTACAAAATTAATGTGTTAATTTTTTTATGTGGATACTTTTCATTGGGGTTCAGTATATATATTTTCCCTTTTCACATGTAAATTTGTGCAAGTTTTATTTCTTAATGGAAATGCTAAGGTGTATGTTTTTTTCGTCAGTCAACAGCTGAAAACTAGGGACTCGGTGCAATGGATCCAGTAGTATTCCCCAGGCAATGTATTTGAATATACAAAATTCAACACCAGTCCAATAGAATGTACTTGTATTTAGTTGAGTTACTAGTTGAAAGCCCAACACGTAGAATTAATACCTAAACCATTCCTTGTATAATCCTATAATCAATGTACACACAATGACATTCGTGAAACCCATGCATTCCAAATTTTGGACACACTTTATATTTACGTTTTATTTCTGTAATTCTTGAAGGAGACTATGTTGACAGTTAGTTAAAAAGGGATCATGCAGGATGAGGGCGGTCATGCAATGGTAGTCTGGTATCCAGGGAACAATCAACTTAACTTTGTAATATGTGGTCATAGTGGAAAAAATGTACCAAATTTATAGGAAAGAAAACAGAGTTCTCAAGAATTGTGTTTCACCTATAGCCATGTGCTACCTGTGACTTCCATTTTGTTGAATACTTACAGAAGGGGGGGAGATAGCCTCGTCGACAGTTACAATACACTCTGTATGTATTTCTGTATGCTGGATATACCCTACAAGTTCCGTTGTTCTTACATGGGTTGCTCTGACATGGGCTTGGCTTTTCACCTGCATTCAAAGTGCTTAATATTATACGGTGTTGCTCATTTGCGACTTTTCTGTGTTACAAAGTGTTATGCTCGTGTTTCACATATTAAAACATTCCTCGCTCAAAAAAATTAAATGAGAATATTTCAAATATTGGCATACTGTAGGATTTTCATAAAAACCGTTTTATCCATAAAAATGCTTGAAATTGTAAGATAGCACAATAGCTGGTCAGTGAAGTACTGAAGTAACATCTGTGCAGGTTACATCAAGTTCAATCAAGTGTTATTTCAATGAAATGCGTTTGCCAGCAAAATATGTTGAATGATCTTTAATATTAATAAAAAAATCTTACATAAGTGAAACTCGGGTAGGCACTATAAAAAATTCTTTTGGATAAGACTTTTGTTAAATGTGGACCATTAGTCTATCAACAAATAGAAGGCATTTTAATGGGTAGCAAAGGATCCTCGTTACTTACCGATTTATATTTAACCTGGCTTCAATTTGAGCAAAAGGATAAGCTGATGCAAAAGGCATTACAAGCTGCACACTTATTCAAGAATGCAAGATATATTGATGACATTGCTTACAAACCATTGGTCTATCAAAAAATAATAGGCATTCTAATAGGTAGAACTGCTCCTCGTTACTTGCAGATTTGTATTTCAAGCTAAAAATTGTCAAACAACGCAAGATATATTCATGGCATTGCTTGTAAATGGACAAAATTTCACTGCAATTGCCAAAGAAATTTGGCCAAAGTTATTCTTTTGGAAGGAAATAATTCAGATGGTCTCAGAGATGTGTTTCTGCTTTTGGATACTCAGGTCAATAATGATAGTTTTCCATTAAAGTCTATCACAAAATAGATGAGTTTAACTTTGAAGTGGTTAACTATCCTTTGCCAGGGCAGTAACCTTTCGGAAGCTATTTGATTTTATACATTTTTGTCAAAAAATCCAGATTTGGTCGCATTTGTTCTAAATTTCAAGACTTTGCATCTAGAAGCAAACATATTTACAATAAACTTGACTCAAGAGGATAAAGACAAGTACTTGTGATTAAACATTTCTACAAATTTTGCTGTGCATATCCAAAGATAGTTAGAAAGCTGGGCTTCAATAATTTTCGAGATCTTAGACTTGCCCGTTTTGCTATTTAATTTTATCTTTGGGCATCATTCTGTTTAATATTCATCTTTGAGACATTTGAGGCTAGCTTGTTTTCTGTTTGGTGTTAACCCCTAGGGG
>CAXHWN010001185.1:0-24753 GCA_964020975.1 Hermodice carunculata
ATCACACTGCAGAACTTAACAGAGAATCACAACTAGTAACCTTTGTCAGAAACAGTTATTTTTCTGTTTCATTGACACTATACATTTTTCTTGTTTTCAGATGACTGCAAATCACATGTAAAATTCCAGCATTCTGCTCATGCCATAATTTTTAGGTTATTTTTTATTTACTTGAGTATATGTTTACCATGACACCCAGGGTAGAGGTACAGTTAACGTATCGTCCCCATTTAAGCACAATATCAGAAACATGCCAGTATGTACCTGCCAAATATACAGTTATCTTTGTTTTAAAATTATGTGGGCGGGAGATATGGACAGCGTCAGCGTCAACTTGTTTGATATGGAATTGAGTAGATTTCAACTGGTTGTTAAAGTAGTAATGTAAGCCTAAATAGCATATTTATTTCCCTCGCTTTCACTCAAAAAATAAATACAGCGTGGCCTTCGTTATTAGGCAGCAGTTACTCGTTGGTTTATCTTGGAAGTATACTGAACCAAACAAATAACGCAACTTTTTCATTTGGGTTTATTTTCACATTGGAACTGTATTTAAAGTTCAGAAATATACAAACCTTTGTTAAATCAGTCTAAAATAATGCAAGTAGTGTGACCTCAAGGTCGAGTACCCTGACCTTGCCATGGGGTCATTGTCATGAATCAAGAGTGACTACAGCAGGCTATTTTACGCAAGTCTCTGACACCTGAAATTAAGGTTGCCAAGTCTTTGATTCTGGGACAGGAAAAGGCCACATTGAAATCAGCCCAAGCGTAACTGTGTGCGAGGATATGAGGCTTTCAAAGTTTGGTGGTTGTGCTGAATCAAGGACAACTGCAGGATTCAGTGTTACCCACATGACTAAAACATTCGCACCTTTTCTGGTTGGGTGTAGCCCCTCACGGACAATAAAAGGGCAGCATGGGATTCATTTGGCACAGTATTCCAAGAACTATGGGTCGATTATCAACAGTAGATCGGGAGAGAGGAATTGGCATGCTACAGGCTGGTTTATCTGCAGCAGAGGTGGCAAGAAGACTGCAAGTCCACAAATCCACTATATCCAGACTTGCTACAAGATTCCAGGAGACTGGGGCCACAGCTGATAGACAGCGTCCTGGGAGACCAAGAGAAACCACACCTGCACAAGACAGACACATCAGGGTGTCACATCTGCGGAACAGAACTCGACCAGCCACTAGAACTGCACAACAGACACCTGGCAGAACCAATAACAGAATATCTGCCCAGACAGTCCGTAATAGACTACAAGAACACCATCTACATGCCAGGCGTCCTTACAGGGGTCAAATTTTGACAGAGGCAAGAAGGCAAGCCCGACGACAATGGGCTACTGCCCATACTCGCTGGACCCATCAACAGTGGAGGGATGTGCTATTCACCGATGAATCCCGCTTCACCCTGTATCATGCAGATGGTAGGACACATGTTTGGCGACGAAGGGGATAACGCTACTCAGATGCCTGTGTGCTGGGAACAGATCGATTTGGAGGTGCATCAGTGATGGTGTGGGGTGGAATTTCATTCACAGCCAAAACCCCGCTAATCTTCATTGAAGGCAATCTTAACACTGCCCGTTACAGGGATGAGATCCTTCAGCCTGTTGCTGTCCCTTTCATTAGACACCACCAACTCCACTTGCTTCAACAGGACAATGCTCGGCCCCATGCCGCTAGACTGACGATGGATTTTCTGCAAGGAGAAGGAATTAACGTTTTGCTATGGCCAGCTTTCTCACCTGATATCAATCCCATTGAGCATCTTTGGGACTACCTTGACCAGCATGTTCGGAGACGGGATCCAGCGCCCGCCAACCACCAGCAGCTTCGCCAGGCTCTTCAAGAAGAGTGGAATCGTCTGCCCCGGCAGATGGTGCAGCGGCTAGTGTCATCCATGCGCCAACGTTGCATAGCAGTTACAGATGCTGATGGTGGTCACACTCAGTATTAGTGGACATGCCAATTTGTGAACTTTACAAATCAATGTTGCCCTGTTTATTGCCAGCTGGTCGCGCCCTCGTTGACAGTTTCAAGTTTTTGTTTTTCACATTTTATGCCAAAAAGACTGCAGAATATGGATCTAATTTGTTTCTGTGATATGAAAGTAACAATAAATATTTAAGTTAAAAAGTTTAAGGGTTGCGTTATTTGTTTGGTTCAGTATACTATGTAACATGAACAATTTTGGTATTTTACTGTGTTACCTATTTATTAGGGGAACCGAATGATATTCATTCTGAAAGTTGTTTTTTATTATTTTATTTATTCATTTATTAATGCCTTCCCCGGGTTGGGGGGGGGGGGGCTTATACCATTTACAATGTATATTTCTACAATTGGCTTTTAGAGGAATGACCTATATTTTTATTTATTTTGTCGGTAAAATTTCGACGCGTTTCGCTTATGAGCAGAAACCGTTAAGCAAGATGGATTTAGTCCAAGCTACTGTCCCGCTTAATACAAAAAAAGCTGCATCTTCGGCTGTGTCAACTTTTGAGCAATGTCTACTTGAAAGACCGAAAGATCAAAATCCTGTAGTACATGTAAAAGATATATTGCACATCGCCAGTCAGAAGGAACTTTTCAGCGAATTACTTTCACAATTTCTTCGCCAAGCACGCAGGATTGATGGCCAGAAATATCACCCTAAAACTTTGTATTGTATTTTTTGCTCCATTCAAAAGTATATCAATTTGATGGGGTTTGACTACAATTTTTTCTACGATGACATTTTCTGCGTTGCTAAGCACACACTGGATTACGAAATGCAGAAAGGAACGAATGAAGGTTTGCAGCTTCAGCAGAAACAAGCCCAAGTTGTTTCCGAAAAGGATGAACATATGCTGTGGCAAAAGGGAATACTCGGCAACCAAACCCCGCTAAGTCTACTGAGGTCCGTGTTTTGGCTGATTGGCATCAACTTTGGTTTAAGGGGACGGCAAGAACATCGCAATTTGAAACTTTCAAACTTCGCATTCCATACAGACAATGCTGGCAAGGAATATGTCCTCTACACGGAATGTAACAGTAAATCCTACGCGGGTGGGCTGAAGCATAAACGCATCAAGCCACACACGGCACGTGCATATGCAAACACCGATAACCCTGAGAGATGTATTGTCAAGAACATGCGCATGTATATTGCACTCTGTCCACGAGGGTTTTTAAATGATGCCTTTTACCTCCGTCCACTACCTAAAGCAACGGATAAATTGTGGTACAGCAAACAAGCGTTGGGCCATAACAGTTTGGCCAAGATGGTGGCCTCAATAATGAAAGACGGAGGTTGTGAGGGTTTTTACACGAATCATTCACTGCGAGCTACAGTGGCAAGTCGCTTGTTTGATGCATCGGTAGATGAACAGTTGATAATGGGCGTGACTGGACATCGAAGCACAGCCGTCCGCGCTTACAAGCGCCCAAGTGATGAGAAACTTGCTGACATATCCAGTATAGTGAATGGAGGTAAATGCCAAAAGCCAAATACCGATCTTAATAGAGTCGAGGAACCGATTGCTGTTTCAGCTTGTGAAAAATCAAAACATCTCAAGGACCAGTCTGGCGAAATGATAATTAACATATTTGGTGGCAATGTCTCTTTTCTCATGCAACCACAAAATAGGCACACTGTTTGCAATTTGTTGCCAAATAGCCTACACGAAACGTTGCGTGTGCAGTGGTTGCATGCTTTTTTGACTGGTTAAAATTTACTAAAATTCGAAAGTTACAATTCCTAAGTTCCAACTTTTCACCTAAAATTTGCTTATAATACATTGCAACAATTGGACAGTTGTGTTAAAGCACAGAGCGCATGACCATGGCACTATTCATGCTATTATGATAAAAAAAAAAAACTAGGACATCCAATTATGATGCTTACCAAGATAACAATTGAAGGGCTCTGGAGAAAGTAACAAACATTTTATCCATTTAGAGAAAAACCTGGGAATATCTTTTCAAAATTTCTGTAAAATATTTGTTTCAGAAGTGAACAAGTTTCACGGCATTTTTGTTTGATGCTAGCCCTTGGCCAAATATCCATGTAAATAATTTTGATGTTAAATGCAAAATGAATATAGGACACTACAGTTAACCCAACTGTTCCTCACGAAAAATTACACATTTTCGTCACATGACACAATTTTCGTTTAAATCTTTAGTTTTTTCACTTATTGATAATTTTTAAAATAGAAATATAAAGAATAAACATCACACTCAGAACTCAGAATCGAAAATTTGAAATCAGTGCAACTTTGAATTTCAAAGGTCATTTAGTGCATTGGGGAAGATAATGATATCCAATATAAAAGCTCCCCAGATACTTTAACGTTGTATGTCATTATCTCCCCCCCCCCCAAAAAAAATCGGTATTTTTACAAAGAGTAGTGATGACTTTTTTCAGACAAATTGTACTGCCACCTGGCGATATCCACTATAAGCAGTAGCATGAATTAAAAGTGCTGGGTTTTCTCACTCTTGTGTGTGGATATCTTCATTTTCGTGAAAATGCAGACCTATTATCCATATTTTCTCCCGAGCCCTTCAACCATTAAATAAAGGTGAGCATGATTGCAGTTTTTTGAGTCGGTCATCAATTAGTTTAAATAGTTACCTGGCCTGTACACTATTTTTTCTCTCAATAAAGTAATATATATATTCACTGTCACACTTTATGTCAAATGTGTCTTATGTAGTCGGTAATTTTTGTCGGTGTTCTGAGCATAATTATGATTATGAACTACCTGATTTTGGAATTTATGTACATGTATTACTCTTGCAGGACCTGACGATGTGTGCCTCCAGATCACAATCTATTTCCAGGGGGTTGTAAGCACGCGAATATAGGCCAAGAGAAGACCATAAGCCGTTTGGCAAGTTTATTGCACCGTTTTCCCGTTTGTCTTTTGTGTTTCTTTTCTAACGCTTCTCAAATAACACGCCTCAGAATTAGACATTCAGGTAAAAAAAGGAAAAATGAATGCCCTGTTAATTATTATATATATTTGGATATATAAAGCGCTCCAAAATGGTGGTATATACTATGTGCAACCCTACATATGTATTATTATGAGGTGGGCTGTTAAAGAAGTGTTGAAAAATAGAAACCCGAGAGAAGAACAAAACAACGGGGCCGTAAACTGAAATAGCTTCTGGTTTTCTACCAGTAGAAACTCACATTTAAATGTATTCAGAAAAACTTCCGAGAATGACAAATAAAAACACCGCTTTGTTCGCGTCGCAGTAGATATCGGTAGGGCCAGTCATGTCCTGAATTCTGGTCTGCAGATTTATTTATTTGTCCCATTTCTTTTGTTCCTGTCGGGGTTGGTATTAGCACGCGAGGTTGGTATGTCTCATAATATACACCTCTGTAGGACAATAGAACTATGAACTAATTGTGGTCACCAGTGCAGCTTTATGATCAATCACGTGTAACACCAAAACATCTGGAAATATACCTGCTTTACAAGCAGGTATATTTCCAGATGACATGAAAATAGCGAAAGTTCTTCCATTATTTAAAAAGGGTGACCCAGAAATCTTTTCTAACTACAGACCTATTTCTTTACTTTCCTGTTTCTCAAAAGTGCTTGAAAAAGTTGTGGACAATCAGTTATTGACATATCTCGATGACCTAGATATTCTATACCAACTCCAATTTGGTTTTCGTAAGAAATATAACACTGAATTAGCTATAGGTTTTCTATCTAATAAGATATCAGAGGCTTTTGAGAGACAAGAACACTCCATAGGAGTTTTTCTTGATCTCTCAAAGGCTTTTGATTCCATCGACCATCATATCCTAATGACTAAATTAATGTCATATGGCATTCGTGGGTTACCACTGCAATGGTTTTCATCCTATTTGTGAAATCGTTATCAATATGTATACTTTCAGAATGAAAAATCTAAATTGTTAAATGTTACCCATGGTGTCCCTCAAGGTTCAGTCTTAGGTCCTTTGTTATTTCTCAATGATATAAATGATTTATTTGTTGTTTGTCCAGAATGTTTATGTCTATTGTTTGCTGATGATACAAGTTTACTTTTCTTTGACAAAAATTTTCAAGATCTAGTCCTAAATGTTAACCAAACCTTAGAAAGGGTATCTACATGGTTTCAAGTCAACAAACTTTCTGTAAATGTCGAAAAAACAAATTATATGATATTTCACTTAAGAAACAAAAAATATAATAATAATGACATTAAGATTGAAATAAATAACTCAAATATACTACAAGTGACAAAAGTAAAATGTTTAGGAATTTGAATGGATGACCATTTAACCTGGAAAATCCACCTAATATATATTTCTAACAAAATCAGTAAAGTGATCGGGATATTGAAAAAAGTAAAACAAACTGTTGGTACATATATTTTAAGGAATTTATACTTTGCTTTAATCTATCCATATTTTACTTATGGCAATATCACCTGGGCAGCAAATTATAAATAAAATCTGGATTGTTTAATTAAATTCCCAAAAAAGATTATACGCATTATGTCAAATTCAGGCTTTAATGATCACACAGAACCAATTTTCCGAGAGTTATATATTATGAAATTTGAATTTTTAAACAAATTCCTTACTGGGTTATTTATGTTTAAAATAATGAATAATCTTTTACCGGCATTTTGTCAAGATCTGTTTATTGTTAGCCAAGATATTCATCACTATGACACTAGACAGAAACATAACTTACATATTTTGCGTTATCGGGTTAACACCTCTTTATTTTATATTCAGATTAATGGACCAAGAATTTGGAATGAACTCCCAATATCTTTACGCACATTGTCATCCCTTTATGCCTTTAAAAGTAAACTCAAGAAGTTGTATATGGAACATATTTAGATGATGCTTTCTGTTGTTATATTGTAATGTTAGCAAGAATCTCTTTATTATTTCTTTACTTACACATGTATCTCTTATTAGTTTGCTTATGAAGCAAGAAGTTTATCATTTATATATATAACTTTCATTTGTGTACCTTATGCTCCATGGCTAAGGGTATATAAGCCTGTAAGGGTTTCAGCCCTCAATTTATGGCTTGTATGATTTGTATCGTAAATTTTTGAAATAAAAAAAACTTCAAACTTCAAACTGCAAACCACGACCCCACCCACTGACGGTCGCTGTGACTGACAGGTGCAAAGCGGCTCATGCCATACAAAGAGAACATCAATGCCATAGCCAGTCAGTGATGCGTTCTAAGCTAGTTATATGGCAAGTTGAATGTTTAACAGACTTCAATGACAGCCGTGGGCTCAGTCCTTGGCTTTCCTTACAGTCTGTTAAACTCTTATCTTGCTTTATAACCTACACTTACTGTACGGGCTGTAACAGGTTTAAAAGTAAAACTATTTTAACGTCACCTTTATAAACTCAGTCAAAAAAGTAAGTCTCCGCTTAGAAAAGTCCACATAAAAAACAAATAAACACATATTTTGGTAATATTTCATATCTTTTATATCCGGTATACACCTTACATTTGGTTTCAGACACAAGTGCAGAACAAATGAATCTACGCTTCACTTCACAACACTTGAAAACAAACAAAGTCTGTATCACAGGTGCGCAAGATTGTCCATATGGCAATAGCTTTCAATATGAACTGAATGGGGCACTGTAGTGGGTATCACAGACTGTGCTTAAATTTTAAAATGTCACATTTTTACAGGAAGGAAAGAATTAAACTGGTCAGTAGAATGTCGGATGACTTGATGACTGCATATGGTTGACTTTCGGTCAACAGGATGTGTATCCGCCGTGATTGTTGACACACTGCTGGCAGCGCTTTCTCATGCTGTGGATCAATTTTCTGATCAGTCTGTGGGGGTATATTGTCCCACTCCTCCAAAAGATAGCATCTTAAGTCTTCAAAGTTTGACTCGGGACCCATCCTCTGGTATATATTTCGCTTAAGATGGCTTCACAGGTGTTCAATAGGGTTAAGGTCAGGGGAGCAAGCTGGCCAATCCATTGCCTCCAAATCTTCCCTGGCCAAGAATTCTCAAACTTCAGCCACAACATAAGGCCTTGCATTGTCCTGCATGAGGATAAAAGTTTCGCCAATGGCTCCAGCATATGACACAACATGCGGTTGCAGGATCTCTGTGACATAACGTCTGGCAGTCATGGTACAATTCAGGACAAGGTCTGTCTTCCTATGGCTCTTGCCCTGTCCATTTCAGATAACCTTGGCATGATGTCTTGACCACAGATGGACAAATCCATACCCGACCCTGGGTTCCCATGCTTTTATACCCATGCTTAGCCCAGTTTCTGTCCATATTACACAGGTACAGTTCACTAAACCAATGACCAGTGTGCCCAAACAAGGACAGGATACCTCACTGAAACCACCCCATTCAAAATAGCCTTTTTGCAAATTGCGGTTTCTGACTTTGTCTCACGTTTAGCACATATGCAGTCAAGCATGCACTTTCATTTTGCTGGTCTCGACACATGTTGCACCCTAGGGATTATTCTACACATACATGTAAATACTTGTCAGAAAACTAACCAAATATGAAATATATATCAAATTATAAAAACGGAGACTTATTTTTTTTTTTTGTTGAGTTTATTTGTCCGAACAGAAGATGTAATATGATTTCTTTGCCTGTATGATGTTGTTTTTCAAAATATTGCTCTAGGTATGCAGGTTTGCTTTACAAGAATTGCACTCATCTGAATCAATCGGTGTTTCGTTTAATTATCTATCTAACCTATCCCTATGATTTGCTGAAATAACAATGCCTTGTGTAATCCACTGGGACGTTTGGTGTTTATGTTTTTTTTTTCACTTTTACCACTTTTTAAAGGAAACTGATTGTCTAATGCTTGCTAACAAATATTTTCCATTGTCTTATAATTTTCAGGCAGATCTGTATTAGGGTTTTTAACCAATTTATCAAATAAATTTAATGTATGTATTTCCTTTTGACATACTGTTTGCAAATTGGGTCTAATTCTTATATATTTCAGATTGGGTTCAATAACTTGAATACAATCTACGGAAATATAACAAGGGAAATAATTTGATATATTAGAAGTCAGGAGGCTAGTAGATTTAGACCTATTAAAATTAGATCAATTTAAAGTTGCTTATTAAAACACTCGATTCAGAACGCCTTGTTGGCAGAGTTATCTGGGGAAGTAACTTAGTGATTTGACCGCATCAAAGTGTGCAATTATAACATCTTTTTATTGATTCTTAGCAAGTCAATATTAAAGCACCCTGCAATAATTACCTCACAGTACGAAAGTTTGATGTGGTAAGTATATGAGTAAATTCATTTGCAAAAGAATTGTAATTTTCATTAATACCACGAAGGGGTTTATAGATATTGTCAATAAAATTTTTCTTTTGGACTAGATTGCTTGAGATTTCGATGAATTGCTGATTCATTATCAACTGGTAAAATGATATAGTTGTGAAAGTTTATCAGTTATATACCTAGCCCACCATGTGAAGAGCAAATATCTCTCTAGGAAATACATTATAGCCATTAAATTGGTAAACTGACATGTCATTAGCGGCTGATTTCTACGTTTCTTGAATACATATGAAACTTAATTGAGGTAATCTGCTTGTTTGCGATGGCAGTTTCTAATGCTGGAATTCTATTGTCTGATGGGTTTCAATTCTGCTCTCACGGTATTTAACACAATTTTAATGTCAGGACGCGATGCATCCTGGAGCGGTTTTACTACATCTGCACCTGCAATTCCTTTTACAAAAGCTACACTTATTTTGATGAACAGCGAGCCTTAGTTTAAACTAATATCTTCACACTCATCTTCATTATTCTGTTCTTTCCTCGTACTCGGTTTCCGTTTTTTAAACTCTATGCCAGCAGATAAACTATTATTATCATTACTCTTATCAAAATCAGTGATTTGTGTTTTAGCAATACTGTCTTTAAATCCCACTAGTCAGCCGTGAGACTGGAGGAAAAACTGCAAAATCTAGATAGTGAATGATATGAGTTGAAATCGTCATCAGAGTCAGACATAAGTGGTTTTCTTTGCATTGTTCGGATGGGCGTGACTGAAGATCCTGGTATCAAAATCTCCTATTTTCAACAAACAAAAGTAATCCAAATAGCCTTTGTCATTACTTTTGGACGCAAAATTACACAGCTGAAAAAACTACATTGCTGCCATTACCGGCGTAAGAATAGAGTTTGTGTGTGATATGCATAAAAAAATCATGAATATTAAGCGGTGGTAATATTATAGAACCGCCTGCGTAACCAATCATTTATTTTTTCAATCATGTAGAGGAAATACACATTGACCTGGGGAAAGTTATATGCAATGATTGATTTAAAAACAATTTTTGAAAGAAACGTATAGAATATGGGATTGTGAACATGTTAAGTGTACCTTTTTTGACCTTCTGAATTTCATATAATTTATGGGAATGACCAACATGTTCTCCTGATGTCGGTAATGAACATATAAGTTAGTATATATTTTTGTAAAACATTCATATACATGCACACATACTCAGTATGTATATTATAATTGTACATGCATGTCTGTGTAATTTCTACATATATATATATATATATATATATATATATATATATATATATATATATATATATATATTTATATATATATATATATATTTATATATATATATTAGAAGAAACGCTGTCCTTAATTATATAATTTATAACTTTGCCCACACCAAAATAAATTTGGTTTTGGAAGCAGCTAAGAATAAGCCCATCACACCGAGTACAAGCCATATATTTGTGTGTCTCTCCTTGCTGGGCCAATGTTAGAGTGTGAGTCATAATCAGTTACTCTTTTCTGGTAAAATGTTCATGTTTTATGAAGAGTAAAAATGGGAAACTAAAGAGCCAGGAAATATATCTAGATGCACATTCATGCATTGGTTTGTCCTATTTTCATATATCAAATTCTACAGTTTTGAAGCATGCTGAGGTATATAGATATGTGTGTGTGTGTGTGTGTGTGTGTGTGTGTGTGTGTGTGTGTTTTATATTACTGGACAACAGAAGTGACTTTCCTTTGTTTCTGTATTCTATATTTTGTGTGTTCTTAAGATATATTACCAACATTCTTTTAAGCACATTTTTCATAATGTCATAGACAAGAACACCCTTACGTATAGTGGTAATCAGACTTCCTGCTTCACTTAGCTTAGGGTTTATACGGGACAATGTCAAAATTATACCTTGATAAAAACTCTAATTAGCATAATTGTATGGAATTTAAGTTAAAAAGAGACAAATACAGACTTTTTGATCAATTTTGATTGTATATATCACTTGAGTTTCGGAACACCCATTAGAATAATGCAGAGGGAGCTAGCATTCCTCTGTACATACTCTGCTTGTCCTTTATACCTGAGGAAAAGGTACATGCTCTCTGAACCATTGCATTACTTCTCTCTCTTTTGCGATTTTCCTCACCATGCTTCTGCATCATAAATGTGTCTCATTTAGTGCCCTTGTCCTTGCATGACAAGATCCACACACCTCATGTGGATATATGCAATCAATCTGGCCCCTGCTTTACAAACTAGTTCTTGCTGTGGAACTTAATGTCATAATTCAGACAAGTTTATCCTGTTACCATTTTGGGCATTGCTAAAAATGGACCATCATCCACAACCAAGATTGGTTGCATGGAACTTTCGCCTAATGTCACTGCTAAAGGAAAACCACTGAGTTCATTTGCATTGCTGTGGGCCTTTCTGTGGCTTACAGTCTACCTGCAGAACTCTTTACTTGTTCTTTCATTCTTTGAAACCAAGGCATTCATCAGCCTATTTGTTGAAAGTGTGAAGCCACCTCTAAAGATATACCCTGATATGATATTGTTAATGGACATCTGACCCATATTTTTGCCACTTGCTTCAAATGAAACATCAAAGACATTATGTAATAAATGGCAGAGGTGGCCTTACTCTTTTACAGAGCACAGTGCTGTTTTCTTAACTATGTTTATGGACTTACTTTTTTCCAGTAAAAATGCAGTCGAGTAGTTTTGAAAATCACGGGTCTTGTAGAAAAGACATCATGTCACACGTATCAACAAGAATTTTGGTGATGTATGTCTAAACGTCACTTTAATCTATTTTTACATATCCCTGTTATACAGATTTTTGAGAAAGCAGTAAGTCATGGGAGTCAAAATTGTCAAACCCAGTGCATACCCCAGCAAAGTCAATTAACCTTGACGCATAGACACCATAAGCTGGTCCAAGTGGAACGTTACTATCCATACTGGTAATTTACTCTGTTAAATTCAAAATCCCCACGTTTGTTATATAATTTGAACTTCAATTCACTATTATCGTTACACCTCATTATGTCTAAACATAAATATTCCATGTTATTTTCTGTAGTTTCTTTTAATTCCAAATCATCAGGGTACATTTGTAAAACATATTCTCAACAGTTTTTAATTATTGATACTTACTAGGTTATTAATATGATTATCTAATTGCAAACGTCCAACATGTATCATGTTTTTTTTTTTTTTTTTTTTTTTTTGACAGCTTCCCAAGAAACTTATACTCATAGTAAAATAAATATAAATTGGCCAAAAGATGTGCACAATTGGTAACCATTGGAATCCCAATTGTCTATCTAAAGATGGAACCTCCAAAATTTACACTCTTGTCAATCAAAAAGTTCAACAACTTAGCAAACAGACTGTATTCAAATGCAGGCTGGCCATCCTTCATACTACTACTAAAATATCTACCTGTGTAAGATATGATCATTCTTTGAAAGTTAATTTTCTCGTATGTTTTATATGAGATATTTGATACATTCTGTCAAACCAGAATGAGGAATAATTGTTTGTAAAGTGGCGAAATCCCAAGAGCACATATCTTTTAAATGTAAATGATTATCAATACCATTCAACTGCTCCAACAGAATATAATTGAGATAAATTCTAAAATCTGTATATACCATAAGATGCTTTTATCTGACACACAGTACTCAGACCAAAATTCTTGTGCTTTCTTAAAACCTTCAGAAAACAAAATTGACTATTCTTTAGTGGAGTAAAACTTGGAACCTGCAATGAACCAGAACTTACAATGATTTTTATACTGTTTTGGAAGCAAGTAAATGTTGGGGAAATAGATATGTACATGGGAATATTCAGGCAAAATGAAGATCAAATTTGTTGATGTTTAATTCAAAATAATATCCAAAATATGCATTTACTTGTTCATATGTGGGGCAACTTGGCTTAGTCAACAGGCCTTATTCTTCAATTAGTACCTTATAATAATACTGTCTTCATTTTGGCCATTATATTATTGGATGCTTTATCAGCAGGTGCAAAAGCATATTTATTATGCAACTCTTCCACTGCAGGTACTGAACAACTTCTGGATTTGTCAGAACAATGTGTGGTGGTTGTTTGGTTGTTTCCTGTGATTTTCTTGTTCCATTTGTAACTAAACGTCTTATTTCACTGATCCATTCATCTGAGCAGAAATATCAAACTTATCATTCTTTGCCCGTTTTCTAGCGAAGTCTTGAACAGCTTCCATAATCATTTTCTTGTCTTAATCCCCAAGAAATTTTCTGTTGCTCACAATATTTGGGCCGTTTTTGAATTTGGTTTACATAGTGCATCATTTCGTACAATAGAAAGATTGCCAGTAATTATAGGACCATGATGATTTGAAATATAAGGTGAACTATGACATGGATATGGGTATTTGTTTTCTTTATAGTCATGTAGATTAAATCATTTAACAACTTTTGGTTGGTTAAATATCTTGGAGGCAATAGTTTTCGAATGCTTGTGTGAAATGTTAGGAGCAGCACTATCAGAGTAAGCTGGTATGCATGATTGCACCTTCTTAGTATTTAATAAAGTGGACAGATTTATGTAATCAACAGCCCTATCATAAAGTATTAATTTAATGTAATCATCCTTTGATGTCTTCCTATCAGTAACTACAGGTTTAAAGAGTCTGTGAAAAGCTGTCATTTAAAGTACGATATCATATTATGTCAATTTTTTACTCAGGAATAACTTGTTGATATCTTGTTTCAATTAGTTCAAAGCTAATAGTGGTGTGAAGTACCAGATGTTCTCGGCAAATTGTTGATGTCTAGATATCACTGACCATGCTTTAACCCCACGTTTTTACCAGTAAGTATTCGCTAACCTTTGCTAAATGTCACATCTGATTGAATAGCAATGAAAAAGATATAACGGTGTGAGTCATAAGTATGCATTAAAACTACCATCTCACTTGGTTGTCACACATATTTTAACCGCATTTTATTCTAAAAATCCACTGATAAAGAGCAGCGTTAATTCGTAGATGGGAAAAGTAACAGAACGGAGCAATAGGGAACACTTCAAGTGTTCATGCACTGAGCAATAAGAAGAAGTAATAAGATAGAGTTCAGTTGTTCATCCAATAGGGGCCATTCTAGTCCACATGCTTATAGTATTTGTATTGATTCCAACTGAAATTTGGAACTTGAATAACTAAAAACGTGTGGTATACTAAAAAAAAATTACATCATAAATGTAGGTACATAGTGGAGATGCTGGCATAAAATTGCTTCTCTCAATATCAGTAGAATCCAGAATATGCGACATCATTTTCATTTCACCCAATTGGACTACTTTTGTGTGTTGTGCTTCTTGTTTGGCTGCAAGCATACAAAATTGCTAATTATGCTCCTCGATCTATCTGATCGGATCATCACAAACCTGAACTTGGATAAAAAGTCCTTTTATTAAGATTTTGAATATGAGATTATCATAATAATCCAGATATCCCAACGGACCTTGTAATTATAGCTGAAAGATTAAAATAATTGTGCTTTAAAATAAATTGAACCACAGACCCCTTACACAATGGCTGCCAGTGAACATTAGTAATGATAATTTTAGTGATGTTGATGATGTTACTACCATTACTACTCCTACTCCTAATTATTATTATTATTATTATTATTATTATTATTATTATTATTATTATTATTATTATTATTATTATTATTATTATTATTATTATTATTATTATTATTATTATTATTATTATTATTTAAATCTGTTGCCACTACAAATCCACTTTTGAGAGCTTCAAAAATGGTCTCTTCCATTTTTGTGTGCTCTTGCCACAACCCATTTTTACGTGTAATAAGGATAGACGACATGAAACGTGTGTTTGCTTGACAATTGCATGCAAAGAAAACTTAAAGGAGTGCATCATAATGATGTACTATGATGAATAATTTTGTTTATCTCCAAGTGGACATCATTTATTATGATTACCTTAGAAGGATTAGCAATGTTAACCAAAACTATACATATATATATATATATATATATATATATATATATATATATATATATATATATATATATATATATATATATATATATATATATATATATATACATAGCTTGAATGCATGTGTCACCTTTCATATTTGTATTTACTTCATTTGGAAATGATTGGATGTTATACTCAAGTTGCTTCACTTTAAAGTAGCCTGACGTGGTTTGTTCCAGTGCTCGAGTGTTCTCTAGTACTCGTTCATTTCATAGTGGTTTGGTTGGCATTTGGGAATAGGTCAATTTTTCTCTGCACTTGCTGTCCCTGCTTCACTGGTATTCATTTCCTAGTATTTCGGCTATATTCTGTTCAACTACTTTGTTCTCTTGTATTGAAGGTTACCCTGTGGCGTTATTTTGTGTTTTTTCCTTTTTCTTCGTCTGGTACCTCATTCATTTTCTGTTTGATAATGTTTTCCCTAAAGACATGAAATTTTTTAACTTTTTATTATTTTTGTGGTACATACAATAAACCAGTTTAAATGTTTGCTTTGTAGTTTCTGTATAAATTAATTTGCTAGTATGGGCACACAACCCACAGGGATCAGCCTGATTGACTTTTTCAGCACTGATATGAATGGAATGATCAAGAACTTAAATGATCTAACTAACCGTTGGTCTGCCATAAGTTGGAGGCTGAACTTGAGAGACTCCACTGGAGAAATACAATAAAGCCTAACTTCAATGACAACCTGTGGGGCCTGGCCAACTTAATCCCTTCAGACATTCTTGGATTCTACATATTTAATTCAATGTCACATATTTTAAAACGGCAAGGCAGGGCAACCCAGCAGCAAACTTCACACAAGGTTCACTTAACTGTATGATCATCGCCTTCAAAGACCGCTTTGGAGGCCTGGCTAACATAATCCATTCAGACATTTTTTTTTTATTCTACAAATTTAAACTAATGTCACATATTTCAAAACAGCAACCCAGCAGCAAACTCCTCACAATGTTCTCTTAACTGTATAACCACTGCCTTTGTCCCTTGTCGGATCAGTGTTATTAGAAGGGTCAGAATGATAGCAGTATAATAGCGACAGTCTCACAGTTGCATCCCTGCAGGTGCTAACAGTTCACCTGAAACATTTTTTTTTCGATTGCTGGGACGTCAGTATGCTGGACGCTGGGTGCGTTGGAAGGGTAGACACTAAAGACAGGTAAAAATTATGAATAATTCAGGAGGAAGACCTGGGCCTGGTTGCATAATCGAGGTAGGCGCATAAATGAGGTGGACGCAAAGCAGGCTTGACGTATTAGTCAATCCAAATACAATGACAACTGTACAGCATGCTGTGTCCACTTCAGCTAAAGATTTCCAGCTTAAAGCCTTTTTGCAGGGTGATTTTCACCCCCAGTTCTCCTTGCCGGTCTCTCAGGGGTCTGACTTGACCTGGACTTCAAACAACACCCAACGCCTCAACCTAATTGCTTCCATGTAATAAATAATATAGCACTATAGTCAATAGATTAGGGCTCTGATTAGCTTCATCCATTAACTTTTTCAAATTCAAACAAAAATTATGTCATGATGTTAATTTTGAGCAAATGCCATATTGAATTGACACATTGATCATAAAATTTGGCTGATAGAAAGTGAACTTGTGCATCTATTTTATACCATAGAGCAAAAGAAAATGGGCACAGGTAGCTGTGCTTGTAATTAAGATATTAGGAGAGAGTGACAAACAAGCTGGCTGAAAGTGTGTGTGCAGTGATCAGCAGCTGGCTTCAAAGAATGTTGGACTTGGGTAGGGAAAAGAGAAATGGGGGTCAAAATCGATTTTCGTATTAGCCGAGGTGTACACATCATGGTTATGATTGAAAACCACAATTTACAGAAAAAAATGGTGAAATTTAAGTAAAGTTATCCAGCATTGCAGCAGTGATAAAAACGCTTGCCTGTACTTGACTGTAAAAAAACATAAGAAAAACCTATCAGGATCAGAATTAGTCCAGTTCCTTGCAAATAATTGCATGTTTGAAACAGTTTGTCAGTACATGCTGTCTGGCAAATTTAAAGTTCTGTTGATTTTACTCCAAGCACTCGAACCCAGTACTTAGTATAATCATTGGGCCACTATCGTATATCAACAGTCAGCTGTGTAAAGAAGGAAACACTCAGTTAGTTTCCGTTGCAAAGTGGCGTAAAAACGTTAACAAACAATTTATCATGATATTAACACAGGTGTTAGATTTCATTCTTTATAGTGGGTCACAACTGGAGGAAGTAATGTTCAAGATGACTGACCACTTAAGTTTGTGTACTTCAATAATGAGAACTGTTACTGCCAAGCATGCTGCAGCTCATAATGTTGTGTGGCCTCAGGTTGCACTGATTGCCGAAACAGGTTGTCAATTGGGACCACTGATCAGCTACGCATCAAGATTGAGTCGTGATCCCAGTGATCCCAGATGACACTTTCTCGAAACTGAGATTAAATCTGAAGTTGTATGCACTTGTATAATATACTTGTATACCAGGTACTTTCTGTGTCTTTCTTTATTTTGTCTGTATATTAAGGTTGTTGTGACAAATAAAATTTACTTCAAACCCAATAAACTAATAAGAGTCTCCAATTTTACATCCATCAACAATATTTGAAAAGAAAATTTGCAATAAATACGCGAATGGATCGAATGCTAGCCAAACATTAAAGGAAAGAAAAAAACAGACTCGATCTAAAAAAAAAAACTAAGTGAGGACAGAAAAAGTAGACTGCTCTCACCATGACCACTTGCCTAATGCAGTTTGGAGAATGGTTTTCATGTTTCAACCAACATTATACCTGTGCAATTTTCATTGAACGATCCTTTTGTTACATTGCCAACATTTGCATGTCACCATTTCAATTTATTCTAAAATATTATTGTGTTGTATATTTATGAGCAATTTTTCGTTCACACATGATGACACTGTTAAGATAAACAAATTTCAGAAAACATTCTGTCATGCCTGCTAATTAGGATACGCACCCAAGGAACCCTTACAGACCATAGAAGTCTGGAGTGAGAAGCACTGATTCTTTTACAGCACCACAAATAAATTTCAGTTGTGCAAATATAGATTTTATACCATTTCCTGGTAATAAGTGCAAACAAAAAATGTGCAATCGTGACAGGTTGTAGCTAGAATAAGGATGAGGGTAACTTTGTTTTGAGACTCCCATTAAGGTCATTGGTCGACTGTTATCATCCCAGCCGAAAGAAGGTACAGTAAACAAGTTGAGAATTAACCAACCTTTATCACATTACTAATGACCTGAATTTCACATGTAATATAGTTACTTTGAACTTACGTCCATGTAACAAAACTAACTGTAAAAATGTTCAACTTATGCACAGTGAAATCGTCATTCGGCTGGATTACAGGCATACCATTCAGGTATTTGACAGATATATCGTAACAATTTATAAAGTATTGTCAGGTACATGTATATTAAAAATCTCTGCAACTATGCGTGTACACTTTATCTTTAATATCACATGGCAATTCATTAAGATACCCTACTAATTCTTGCCGAATAAGAAAACTTAACAACTGTGATTGACTGTGTGTACAAACAATTTGTGTTTTACTGTAGTAGAATGGCTATATACATTATTAGCTGGAACTACAGGTAGGTTATTGAAATGAGAAGGAAGTTGAACATTGATTAATTTGATATACAATTTTGACAGCTGGTTCTCCAGTTTTTATGATTTTATGTGTTTAACGATTGGAGCTCAGTATATTAAATTTACTTTTACTTATTGTTCTTTCTGCCTTCATTTAGTATATCTGTAACCTAGAAAACTTTGGATTCGACCTTTGGAGTAGGTTTGTTCTAACATGTATGTGTGTCCGGAACTAGGTCAAGGACGTTGAACCCTTCTACACGGTCCAAATCTATCTTTGCTATTTGAGGGAAGGCACATTTACTTGTTTTAATGATTTATAAAACAGCATAAATGTATTGTTTTTTCATATATTGAGGGATTGCTTGTGAACTTTAAACCAAGTGCTTATGGTGACTATCTCTTAGTTAATAATGTACGAAATATTGCTATCATTTTGTATTCCACAAGGACTAAAGGCTACTGAATAGTGGTGTATCATCAGCATAATGAACTTGAAAAATGAAGAGACCGAAGGATTATCATTTACACAAATAACAAAAAGTAGATGCCCAAGTTTTCAGCCCGAGGGATACCAGTTGTTTTGTTACTATGGCTGGATTCTACATAATCAATAACAACGTCCTACTTTAGACAGCATAACCAACTCTAAAATAGATTTAAGGTAGACTCATTGATACTAAAACAACTCAGTTTCTGTAAGAGGATTTTGTGATCTATTGTGCCAAATGCCTTACATCAATCCATAATTAAGTAATGGGCTCTTCAGCCTTGTCAATCAGCAGAAATGTTCCATTCATAATTTCATAGAGGCGAGCTCATTTTAGTGGCATCTCTTGAATCCATGTTGACTATCAAAATATAAATTGCAAGACTTAAATGCTGATGTACTTGGTTAAAGATAACATACTCAAAAACGTTGGATATGACAGGCAACATAGAAATAAATTGGTAATTGTCAAAATATGCAGGACCATCTTTTTATAGATTGGTGGAACTTATGCAATTTCTAAAAATATAAGGGAAGATTCCATTATTAATTGTTTGATCTATGTTTCAACCCGATGCTTTTGATAAACAAGTTGTCGCCTATTTAAAAAAAATTTGAAGATAGCTTATCATGTCCTTAACTGTCTTTGACTTTCAAATTAAAATATAATATATATATACTTATTTTGGAAGCAAGTTTAGGTCCTATACTAAGAAATTATTAAATCCATTTACAGTTTTACCTTTGTCACTGAAAATGTTTCGATTGAAGTTAAACCCATCTAGAAAATCTTTCTTCGTCTTTAGGCTATTGAATAAACTATGTATTGTGATACTGAGTAACATTTTCTTAATTGACATGATCATAAAGATACTGTTTATATTTGTCAAAATACCATATCAATTCGTTTGCTGTAGCAATAACTATTGTATTATCGCATTTATTTGGTCCGACCATCTTAAATTAGAAATCAATTTAACTCCACAATTTTGTGTGAGGATTAATATCCTGAAGAATATGACCTTGGTTGACTATGCGGAATGAAGTATTGCATTAATATTTCAAGACATTAGCCTTTAGTCATCGCAGAATCCCTATTCAGGCAGACCATTTAAACTTGCATTTATTTAAAAAGCATACATGTTTATTATAAACACGACCTCAATGCCTAGTATTTTAATATGTTGTTTGGCAAAAGATTTTCTCGTCGTTGTTATGGATGACAACCCCATTTTGAAACTAACATGAGAAGAATCCCATTGAAATAGTGTGCCTAGAATTACTTTTAATCGACAAAAATCTTGATACAAATTATACACAACTGACTTTAGCAAAGACACAGAATTTAAGACAGCATGACCTATGGAGAGCCACCCTAACGAAACAGTCGTTCATTTTCTATTAAAAGGCCAGCAAACTTCACTCTAATCAGCTTTAGTTGTGAATCGTTGAAACAAAAGTTGAAAGTAAAAAGCCTGGTACATAATTTAGATCTGCATGGAAGCTCACCAAGTGTGATCTGTCTGCAGGAAACAAGGTTACATAAAGACTCTGGCTTATCTCTGTTTGACACAGACAGCTGTTATCTGAGGCTTAACTCCGTTAAAATCACAACAGATGCACAATGTTGAGATATTAGAAACTTTACCAATCTATGCATATTTAATAACAGCAAACATGGATTATTATTATTTTAATCAAACATCAAATGTGAACCGATACCAGGTGAGATATACCCTTCTCCCTTTGTGTGTGTGTGTGGCGGGGGTCAACTCTTGAATCTTTCCTTTCGCTGTATCTAACTTTGTTGTCAGTGTTAAGTTGGAATTTATGAGTGTAGGGAAGGTTTTTTTTAATTATTTAGTGAAAATATCGTGTTTCACCTCATCCAAATTTGCATTCAACTAGCATGCCTCCCTATTCCATGCCCACAGTGAGTGAAAACTGTGGCATTGAGTACACTCAAAGACGAAACAAGGACCTGAATGAAATTTTAATGCACATAATTTGAACCATATATGTTAAACAGAATTTATACAGAGCAGATGCTTGGATCATTTACAGTTGTATGTAATGATAACTCAGCGCATTTATTTTGTCCCTGGGTCTTGAAAACATCATTCCGAAAGTCTGGGTACAATTTAACTGGTTAAATTATTTTGTTACATGCATGTAATTTTGCATTTATTCCAACTTTACGTACGATGCAAAATATCATTAAGCACAACATTAAACATTTTAACACTCATTGAAGGTTTAAGACAACTTAGTATAAGACATGAAAATATAGAAAAGACTGTAATATTTGTCACATTTTTAAGCTGTATGCTGTAAAATGTACACATATTTTTCTATATTGCATATGGATTCATAGTAGTCAGAAATTTTGATTTCACGCGGAAGTGAAATGTAACTATAGATCAACCCGGTCCCTGTGGAGAAACTCAAGCTCGGACAAAACTCATCTGGGTGATGTTTTTGCAAGAGAGCTGCTGTATGTTGAATCCCCTTGAAGACTTTGAGCATATTTGACACTGCTCTGGCGACGGTGTAAATTCTGGTATATTATACAGATATATTCATTGTCAGACCATGGTATCTGGTGCCTTGCACAATTCAACATGTCACAGTGACAAGGAAAAATGCTTTTTCTGGGAATACTCATTCGTCAATATACGTCTCACGGTGTTCAAGGAGCTTTTGTACTTTTCACCCTACTGCTTGCAAAACTACTTTAACTAAAACACATATGAGAGTCAAGGTGATGCTATCCTGATCTTATCAAATTCCCGTTCAATGGACCAGTGCCCATGCAAGTCAAATTTTTTTGTTTTTGCACATCATATTTCAGCCCATTTCAATACGATTGATCACCAAATAAGTGTATTTTTTTTTAAATGTCAACACCATCTACTTTGATAAATTCTTATGTGCATATTTAGGTGAGCTCAATACCACAAAGTCCTCTTCGTTTAAAGTTAGTTTAAACAACGTAATTGTTGGACTAAAAACATGTTTCTGGTGGTATTTTGAAATGACCAAATCCCAAACAATGTTTAAAGAACACCCTTGTCAGAAATCATTGAAGTTTAGTATGTGTAAACAAACTGCAGAATAAAGGTCGGTCGTGTTGCAAGATTTTAGTACTTAGGTTATATAAAATCGATTTGCCTGTAATTACACTATAATATAATGCTGCCCTGGAAGCACACTTTTTTCGATCAAAACGTCCTTTATGTTATTAAATAAAATTTAACCTGTGCCCGTTACCTATTTCGAATACTATTAATTGACTTAATTTATCCGTATTTCTATTTTCGCTTATTTCGCTGCTGGCCACAAAACCGCAACCATTTGACAACAGATTTGAAAGGTACCATGTCCGAAATAATGAAACTGAAACTGAAGTAAAATGCTTGAAATGCATATCCCTTGCAAAAAGTACATATAGAGTTGTTACATACCCACAAAATCATGATCATCTCCATCACAGTCTCCTTTAGGGTTCAATTGAAAACCCAGAGGACTCACCAAATTCCGCATTACCCAAATATCAATAAAATAATGACCGTATATGTATATATATATATAAAACAGAAAAAACAAACCTTCTACGCAGCATGATGAAATGGGTATATTGGAATTACCGGCTTCACTTCATAAACATTCTTTCGCACGTAAATGCAAATGACGACGACCTCAAATAACCCCGAGACCTATCATTCAGGCAACATTTTTTGCCTGTTTACGCCAGTGACCTCAAAATCCTATTTGAACCTCTACTTGCAACCTGCATGAAACATGCCCACAGGTTGTTACTTCTGTTTGGTTCATGCCAGTATTTCTGTATATCTGTTCTTCCTGGATTGTCGCTACCACATATTGGCCTTAGGAAACTGTGCAATTAAGTCGAAAGGAACAAGAGTACCCAACAGGACATTGAATGGTACAGTTTGAATGAGTGTGTCACATATATGAAAAATGGCACATATTTTCTGCTGAACTCGCTGAGAGCTTACGGGATTATTTTCGTGTTTTCAGACACCACATGTTTCTTAATTGGTACTCAACAGTGGTATTGATTGACTCAGCATGAATACATGTAAAACCTAGAGTAGCAGGTTCGCAAGCTTCGAATTCGGTCCAAATTGGCAACCAATGATTTTTAAAAAAACAGGGCAGTAACCCCCCCCCCCTCCGCCGCCGCCGCCTCTCTTGCCCGTGGACATACAACACATAATGTTCGCTTATGAAGGTATTCTGAAACACATGTATCTAATTTAATTCGGGAATTTTTTTCAGGACACTTTCTAAACCGAGCAGTATGCCTTACACAGTGTAAAACCTTTCATTCAAATCCAGCATGCCTATGTTTGCATAGTCAGGTATATAATCCAGGCCAATATCTTACCTTGGGCTTGGGGGTGCACTGGGGTACGGGAAAGACTACATCTGCCGTCTTTGCAAAAATCTAACTCTTAAAAGATATTCATTTGGTAATCTTAATTTGTAGAGGAATTATTCTTCTATTGGCATTGTTAACATGACTTGGTATATGTTAAGTTTTCAATATTTTGTGATATCGTTAAAAATACAAACTCTTGTGGTGCGGGATATAAGTCTGACACTTTGTCATGTTCTATCAATGATAAATACCTGAAACATAAAATGCCAATGCGCTGCGGGGCAGAGAACAAAGTCCATGAAAAGTTTCTTTTTAATAGGTTTTTGAAAGGGAAAGGGAACCGACAATGGTTGACTTCTTGTCACATCACCAACGCAATAAAATCCATGAGTGGCTTCCAGAGATGCCCTCCAGCCATATATCGCTCGGCTTGATCCAGAAATTTGTAGATGCGCGATACAAAACGGAACCGCACGACACATGAAGTCATTTTTGCATTATTAAATTCTCTCTGTATTTATTTGCACAGTTTTTGTTCAAATAGAAGTTAGGTGAACTATTGCTTGCACGGTCACCATGGCCTAATTTTAACTTGATAAAATCCGATCATACATTTCTTTGCAACAGTTAAAAAACGTATTATATAGCGACCAAAGTGCACGATATATCCCAAAATTTACCCTGTTTAAAACAATATTCAGCCGATGTGACCTTCGTCTGATACAAATTGCGTGATTCCACTATGGGGTCAAATGACCAATTTTTGTTTACTTAGGAATACATTTGGCATTATCTTCTGGACTCAAAGGTCAACATTCATAAAACCCCGCAGATAGTGAGATG
>CAXHWN010001186.1:0-14000 GCA_964020975.1 Hermodice carunculata
GTATTACTACCAAAGCGAGCCAGCGAATTGCCCTTCTGCGTAGATTCAAATATAAACTTTCCCGCAAAGCTCTGATTAAACTTTATTTAACTATGGTTCGACCAATTCTTGAATATGGTTGTGTGCTCTTTGACAACTGCGGTCAGGGACTTTCCGATCTTATTGAATCCATACAGTTTGAAGCTGCCAAAAATATGCACAGGTGCATTAAGGCACACATCACGCGCCAATCTCTTACGTGAACTTGGTTGGACAACTCTCGCCAGCAGGAGGAAGTATTCTAAGTTACTTGTTCTTTACAAAATGTATCACAACTTAACACCCTCCTATCTCTCTCAATTAACTCCTCCTACTTTTAATGCTCGAAACCTCCGCCACACTAGCTCCATACGTCCCATCAATTGCAAAACTAACCGCTTAGACAAATCCTTCCTACCTGACACTATCAAACTGTGGAACAATCTTCCCTCCGATATAAGAGACTCAATTTCCCTCCAAATATTCAAATCAAAGCTGAAAGCAACACTACTAGCAGTGGATCATGTTCCTGTTTACTATACCCAAGGACACAGATTTGCCAACATTTGTCATACCCAGCTTCGTCTTGGATTCTCGAGACTTAACTTTGATCTCTTTAAAGTCAACATCATCCGACAACCTACATGTTCGTGTTCCTACCCCACTGAAGATCTGCAACATTACCTGTTCTTTTGTCCAAAGTATTCAACTTATAGAATTAGACTACTCAACTCCATCATCCCTATTATTGCTCCCGGTGTCCACCCAAATCTGATTATACACACAGCGAGTGACAGACTAGCTCATATTCTTCTCTTTGGTAGCGACGAATTGTCCATTCCCTTCAACATACAAATTTGTGATGTTTTCCACAGATACATCGCAAATACAAGACGCTTCATATCTTAGTTCTCTTATGCATAAGCAGTAATTTTCAATTGAGTTGGTCGCTGATTTACATAATTCTTACTTCCTAAGTGTCCTTCATGAAATTTCCTACCGCTAGTCCGTATTATTGTGAACAGGGACGTATATGTGTACATTCTACCTGCAGTTAACTATTTTGCTTTGTTTTGCATTTTGATGACTACCACTACTGTGATTTTTGTATGCAGGGTACAAATCTGAAGCATGTGTACAGCTTCTCTGTTAATTGGGTAACTTTGTTCTTGTTTTGTCCTGTGTGTTTTGTAATATACATTTTGTGTGTCACTCTATGTTCTGGAGAACCCCTCGATTAGTGACATCTCGATGTACTATAGGGCGATCCAGTTGAAATAAATATGTTTAAATTTAAATTAAAAACGCTTAAAATTATGAAGTGTCCTAATTTGCATAAATTAAAACTCTACAACCTTTGTTTGTGGTTCAACGGGTGCGCCTATACCACAAACATATGAATTAAAGTTGGAATGGTACATCTACTGTTGGTTTAAACATATTTTTGTTGAAAAAAATAATTGGGAAACAGGGCAGTGTCCTATATTAATCCCTCTTGTACATGAACAGGAAGAGAGGTTACACAATTCATAGTAATGAAGGACAAAATACATTAGGTAGGAATACATCACATTACGAGGACAGATAGAGTGGCAATGCCGTACATAGTTAAGAAGGACGTCACCCGACGCCGTACAGATAGATAAAAAGTGAATGGAGTATACGTCGACCAATACATAATATGCATTGTATATACAATAGACTAGGTCTGGTTGCTTTTTCTCTAATCAAATATGCGATACAATGTGTAGCTTAAGTTACTGCTCCCAGTCTGCCCGTGGCTTGTATGTAATTGCGGACAGCTTCAAAAATTATTTTGTTTTGTTCCATAGTGCATGTTTTAGAGCCAAATAGTAGAGTGTGGATAGTGAAAGGGGCAAAGGGGATGATTTTGCTGTGCAACAAATTTCGATGGGTAATATACAAATTACACTCGCAAAAGAAATGGAAAGAGTCTTCATTACCATTGCCACAGGCACACTGTGGAGAGTCTTTAATACCTTTCTTAAACAAGTCATAATTAAGCTTGCTGCATCCCATGCGCAAGCGAGCATGAGATACAGCAAACTTTCTTTCACCTTGATAGTATAATCGGTTGAGAGGTTTAATGTCGCAATTTAACCTTTTCTTAAAATCGGCCAGGTCCTCAGCACTTTGAGTGAATACAGGAATATTGTTCCATTGTCGGACGACAGATGGAAAAAAAGAAGAGCCAAAGTAATTTGTTCGAGCTTGGAAAGGAGATAAGTTTGTCCTTGAACGAACATTATATCTATTGCGATCTTGAACAGTGTTTGGTACAAGGTTTTGCAAATATTGTGGGGCATCTCCATGGAGAATTTTGAAAAAAAAAATCACTTTTATTACGACGTTCAGACAACTTCTCAAGACTGGACTCTTCATAAATCAAGTCATGACTTGTGATAGATGTGGCCCCGGTTATAAATCTTGCTGCAGCTAACGTACTGTACGTTTTCTAGTTGTTCGGATTCCTGCGCGGTACAGTTTGCCCAAACAACTGACCCGTATTCAAGAAGTGGACGGATGAAAGATAGATAAAGAATTTCGAGTGTCTTTCTACTAAAACGAAACTGCAGATATTTAAGTATATTTACCATTTTCATGCCCCTCATTACTAAGTCCTTGATGTGACTAGACCATGTTAGGTCACTACGAAATATTAGACCTAAATGCTTGTGTTTGTTTTGGTTTGGTGAAGTTTCATTCATAAAGTTGAGATCAGGATATTGCAAGGGTTTTAGTTTCTTAGAGATGGTCATGCTTGTAGTTTTGGCAGGATTAAATAATATCAGCCATTGTCGCGACCAATCCTCTATTTCCTGCAAATCAGTGTTAAGAGAACTGGTCGCAGCATTGGCGTCATCAACCCTTATAAAAAGTGTTGTATCGTCGGCAAATAGCATTTGAATAATTTTCACCATGTTGACTATTCCAAAGCAGAAGATTCATTTCACTACTAAGTCAATCACCATTCCATGTTTACTTTTAAACAACAAAAGTGCCCGAGAAATGCTGATGAAAAAAATTATACCAAAATAAATAAATCAATAAATCAATAGATAGAAAGATAGATAGATAGACAGACAGACAGACAGACAGATAGATAGATAGATAGATAGATAGATAGATAGATAGATAGATAAACATACAAATAAAGGAATGGATAAATAAATAATAAAGTACTTGACGGAAAACAAAAAGTATGTGTTGGCACACAGACTTAATCAATAAATAAATAAGTAAATAAATAAATAAATAAATAAATAAATAAATAAATAATAAAGTACTTGACGGAAAACGAAGAGTATATGTTGGCACACAGACTTAATAAATAAATAAATAAATAAATAAATAAATAAATAAATAAATAAATAAATAAATAAATAAATAAATAAATAAATAAATAAACAAACAAACAAACAAATAAACAAGCATTTGATGAAAAAAAAAAACAGTCTTGGCACATACTGTATTTTTACTACAAATTGTGAACAAGAAAAAATGAATAGGGCTTTAATGGAATGTAAACGATGGGAGAAAAACACACACAAACTATTTGCTTTAATCGAGCTCGTACAGAATTATTTGATAACTCATTTTACCTTCATCTGTAAGATTATGGAATGGGTTACCTTAATTAGAAATTCTGTGTCCATCGAAACATTTAAATCGAACATCAGAGCCAGTTTTTCGAGCTATAGTTTCCCAAAACTGTACAATTATTGTAGTAGATTTCTCGCAATCCAACATGCCCGCCTCCCTCTAGGTCCTAGTGAATTAAATTTGTACTTCGCTGGGATCGGTGTGAATGATATGCCTTTAGGTGCTTGCGGTTTATCTAATGAAGATGTATGACTTTCTTTATTAACTGTCCCACTTTTCGTTAAAACATATTTTATTAGCTTAACACAATTGGCCAACGGGCTCACCAGCCCATACAAGGGTTCTTCTTTTTGATGTTCAGCGGTCAACCTCTCTCTCTCTCTCTCTCTCTCTCTCTCTCTCTCTCTCTCTCTCTCTCTCTCTCTCTCTCTCTCTCTCTCTCTCTCTCTCTTTCTTTCTTTCTCTCTCTCGGCGGTACATCAATTTATTTCCGAAACAGGTCGCTTCCAACCGACAGGCATTGGCCAATCAAAAGGAAAGCTAACTTGATTTTGGTCCTTTCATCGCTCGCCAGTGAGAAATATTCTCACTGAAAAGTTTTCTTGACTTGAATGTTGCAACATTGACATTACTGTGAGTAGTCCAGCGTCCAGTTACACGTATGTTTATCACACTGTCATTGCCGGCCAGGGAATCATGTGGAGGGTGGGAAATTTGTTAAATGTGTTGTTGTTTGATTTATTCCCGATCAAATACACAAGCTCATTAAATACTAAACAATGTAATTATGCACCTAAACACATTTTTTTGTCTTCTAAAAGCGAAAGAGATGTCTTCTGATGCGTGAAATTCATCATTATGATGATAACTATGCCTTCATACAAGTAATTATAAACTCACATTCAATCAATTGCATCAACTATTTCTTTTCATGATTTTTTTCAGACAACTGAGAGCTTGACATAACTTGACGATCACCAAAGATCAGTATAACTTTTATTGCATTAAAAATGTTTGGCAAAGCTCTCTTGTAGGAATCTGCCAACAATACACGTGCTCTTTAAACCACAGAGAATTTTTGTATAAAGGGATTTTTTATAAAGCTGCAAACATGTTAGTATTAACCTACATTATATAATAAAGGCTATGCCGCTAAGTCAGTAAAAAATGTAGAGATGAACGTCTACGTCACCATTACCAGTCAATGAAGAGTGTTATGAAGAATCAAGGACAGCAATTTTTTCTAATAGCCATCGAATCTTCATGTTTGTGCATAAGTGGTACAAGCCGGATCTGTTTGTACTCTTTGTTGTGTATAGGACCAGGCCTACCGGGCAATTTGACTTTAATGTATGATCAATTAATCAACGTCGACTTAAGACCAAAGACCAAACCATTCGTTATTGCTGTGTGCTATCGACCGCCCAATCAAAGTAACTTTTTTGAAATAGTAAATCTTATAGTGCCTGTATTGTTGATTTGATATGTTTTTTACTTGGATGTTTTGATGTTTTGATGTTAATGTTTAGCAAGGTGCTTCATCACATGGTCTACTCAATGCTTTTAAAGACCTTTGTAACACATTTGACTTTCAACAACTGATTATGGACGCTACTAGGATCACGCTTTCATCGAAATCTGCTAAAGATCTCCGCTTATTGTTTGATATCCAGAATGTCACTCAATCAGGTGTGATCCGAAGTGGGATTAGTGACCATTTTTTTGCCTTTTTTGTTCCCCAAAAGAACTTAAAGATTGTTTCAATTCACACAACACTATCAAGATCATTCTAAAGATCTGCTTGGTCAGAATCTTGAGGCGGTGGACTGATCTAGTGTAACGTTTTGCTTGAATGTTGATAGTGCTTGGCATGTGTTTAAAACTACATTTCTTTGCGTCCTTGACAAGTTGGCTCCTATGAAAGAAATCTGTCTCAAAGAAAGCTCAGCCATGGATGACAAACGAAATTTTAAACTGTATCAGAGAAAGAGACAGAAATTTACTTCTTTTTAGGAAAACAGGTGACATCAAATTTTATAATGCTTTCAAACCAATTCGAAACCTGGTACATTTTAAAGTCAAGTTAGCAAAAAGTAACCATATGAGGACAAGGTCCAAGAAAATCTTGGCGATTATAAAAAAATATGGAAATATCTTAAACTTCTTGGTTACGCAAATGACAAATAAGAAAATCCTAGAATATGCCTCCAGGAGAAGAATAATACAGTCTTCAAAAGCTCTAGCATAGCTCTAGCGCTTTAACGATTCTTTAACTGATATGTCTTTACGTATTAATGGAGAAGTTGCCAGCCGCCTTTAAACTCTTTAACAGTGATTGTGTTGATAATGTCTATATCTGCAAAGGACGTTCAAACAGATTCCTCTACTATCAATAGTACGCAAAAACTAGACATCCAGGAATTGTTAGGCAAACTCAAATGTAAGAGCACTGGGCTAGACAATATTTCTGCTAACTTTTTGAAGGAGGGTAAAGACATTATTGCTCTTCCCCTTTCTCATATCGTCAATCTATCCCTTTCAACTGGCTCTGTCCCGAAAGAACTGAAATCAGCTGAAAATTATACTCTTACACAAGAAAAACAGTCACATTGATCCAGGTAATAATAGGCCTGTATCAATATTTTGCATCTTCTCGAAAATTCTGGACAAGATTGTTTACTCTCGACTGGAGGCATATCTGTCTAAATCAAATATTCTTTGATTTTCACTCTAGCTTCAGACGCAACGACTCAACCGAATCTTGTCTCATTCATTTGACAGATTATGTAAGAATCAATATGGACAAAGGTCTTTAGATGGGCACGGTCCTGCTTGACCTCCAGAAAGCTTTCGACACAGTAAACAATAGTTGACAGTGTCGAAAGCTTAAATCTATCTGCCTGCACTCCGCATCAGTTGCTTGTTTCCTTCCTATTTATCTGATCGCTCAAACGGGATGCATTACAAAGGTGCTACTTCTGAAGAAAATACAGTCACTTGTGGCGTGCCACAAGGTTCTTTACTCGGGCCCCTGTTATTCTTGATATCTGTGAATGACATGTCCATGGCTGTTAATTGCAAATTCTTAAAGCAGATGACTGAGCTTTGCTTGTCTCTGCCAAAACCATTAACGAAATAAAACATATTATAATTTGCAGGATGCTGGAGGCCGAGTTGGGGCGGATAGGGTGCGGCTAGGTGTCGCACAAAATAGGCCGGATGGTCAAGCAATCTCTGTGGTGGATTCTGAGCATCTGAGGACACTAAATTCTCATTTATTTCATTGGATGGAGATGTGTAATTTATGGGAATTTTGCACTATGTTATCCATAACTTGCATAGTATACCTAGGCTTGAAGCACCATAGCCAAGCTCTTAGGCACAAGGCCTCTCCTAGGACATTTTATTCCTTTACTAGATGTACTAGAGGCTTTTGCTGTGTTTTCAAATTGCAATTACTACAGAATAAAAACTGGCAATTTGTTCTTTTTCTTACAGAAAGTCATTAAAGCAGTTACACTGCTGGTTTTCCTTGGATAGACAGAAACAAAAGTTCAACCTAATATATTTTTATTTTACTATTACTGTTCATCATTGGTAGTTGTTGGGATTTCACAGTTGATTTTCACTTGTTATCACTTACATGTTTTGTTGTTCAACTTTGTTGAAACTTGTTACTTTACTTTACCAAGCAGCAAGTTGAGTTTTAGGCATTGCATTCAATTTTGTCACAAAATTGAAAGCATAGTGCAGAATTCAACTTAGAAAGCAGCCTTGAATTAGGCAACAATAAACCAGGTGACACTGGTGATACCCCCACGGTTGAGTTGATAATACAGTTTATCTTGGAGTTGTTTGTCTGGCCTCAACTGACAAGATCATTTGGGGGACGTTTAACCAAAGTCAAACAAGAGATTATCAGCTGACTGATCCAGGGCTTGACATTAATAATTTTAGTTCTTGTCCTAGGAAAAGTGGGAGAAGCAAATAACTTGTTTTCCAGATAAAGTTACTTGTCACACGGAAAGTAGGAAAAAATTACTTGCTCCCTGATAAAGTTACTTGTCTTGCCAGAATTTAAAGAGTATTTTACTTATGCCACTTTGTAATAGTGTAAAAGCCATGTACATACATGCACCTATCACATTTTTTTAAACATTTCCATGTTTATTATAAAGATGATCAAATAAATTCACACAAATTGTCTGACATGTTACATGAGGTCAGTTTGTTGCTAGTATGGTTAATATGTTATATTGGACAATTACTTTGAAACATTTTAAACATTACTTCATGTGTAAAATGTCATAGGTAAAATTGACGTCACAAAATATGCGCACACTTTATTATATAGACCTATTTTTGTGAAAAAAAATGAATGTTGAGCTTAATTTAATTTTTTCTTTAATCATTTACTTCATCCGAATGAGATTCTTAATCTTAGAAGCCAATGCACATACTTGAAGTTATTATCTAAAAACCCACAAAGATATTTCCCTCTATTTATTTGTTTTGATTATTTATAATCCAGAAGTGCAGGTTTACATAAAGCTTAATTGTCTGGGTTGTACGTTATTTTAGTCTTTGAATAATTAATTAATGTGTTATTTGTTTTATTTATTAGCTCAGGTGATATTGTCTATTCACTGTATAAAACATCAGTCTACACTTTTGTATGCCCCCAAAATGGCTCTTGGATAATATTGTACATATCTAAGACTACACATTAAAACCTTTGAATACTTCTTTCACTTTTCAATAAACATTACTTTATTTCACATTTATTCTTTAAAAAGTTCCATAATTTTAAAACAGTTACCAAAGAAAATAAACAAAACATTCATAGAAAATATTGCTACTATACATATAGTGCCATCTAGTGGCAGACTATTGAGCTAGTTACAGGGCAATAATGGCAGGGAACCAAGCACAGATGATAATGTAACCTGGCAGGCAGCACAGGGGTACCCATTTTTTTGTATCGGCATAAGCCAGAGGTATTGCAAAACAGGCAGTGTGACTAACACAGTGACACTTCAGCTAGGCCCCTCTGGTGGAGGGTTTAGGTACTAAATAAATATTTGCTGCGTAATACATGCTGCATCTTAAATCATCATAAGGATATGTAAATGAGCACATTGCTTGGGTATAAAAGGCAGGTTGTCCATCTTCTCATCCCTTTTGCTGCTGAAACTTTGGCAGACACAGGGTGTCCCCCAGGCACCCATTTTGTCTGAACAAAGGAATTCACCAGCCCCCAGCTTGTGGAAAAGAAAAGTTAAACCAACTTTTCATATTTTTCAGGTAAGTGTCTGTTTCAGTTTCCCTACTTTTCTCCTTTTTTTCACAACTTTACACACTTTTAGTGTCTCTGTAAGTGAGAGAGACCCAAAGCACATGGTCACCCAACTTTTCCTTTCCAGGGCTCACTGAGTGGAAGTTGGGAGAGTGGATATGAAAGTTCAAGCAAAGTGACCAGGAGGGGATATTTCATTGCTATTTGAAACCTATATATAATATTTTCCATTTTTAGTGAAGTTGCTATGCTTTTAAAGCTTAACACTATAGAGTTCTTTGCCTGAAATGTTAGACCATGTGGTCTAAGCTGTGAGGCATTCAAAGAATTCAGATTGTGTGTAAAAGTTTTATAAATCCACTTTTCTTTACTGATAATCAAAAACTGGGTTCAAAATGACAGTTTTGTGGCTTATTTTATATTCTCCATGTAAAATTGCCGGACTTATTTAAATTTCAGTTGTCTCAATGTGGAAAGTCGGGATTTCGAGACAACCATATAGTTAGGTTAAAAGTAAAATAAATTAGAATTATGTATTTCGCACTTTTATGAAAATTCATAAAAAGCGACCTGATGTAAGAGCCAAAGCAAGCAGGTCCTTTTAATTAGGAATTTGAGATATGCCACTCTGGCTGAGGAGTAAACCACGCTTTCCTGTAACATGAGAAACCAATGCTTCTGATCCTGCCATCAGAGTACCCGAGTTGCCTGCATGAACTCCCAGCTGATTTGGCTACTGGTGCGCGTCTGGTGGCCAGCTTGGTAACTAATTTTGTAAATAGAGTTTAAATGAATATTTCCCTTTTGCTGCTGAAACTTTGGAAGTCAGGGTGTCCCCCAGACACCCATCTTGTCTGAACAAAGGAATTCACCAGCCCCCAGCTTGTGGAAAAGAAAAGTTAAACCAACTTTTCATATTGTTCAGCAAGTGAGCAAAACATCGCAACTCACGGTTACATCAATAAAGGCTATCTTATAATACACTTTTGTTGCGTTATCTCACTGATAAGACTTAAGACCCAACACTAGTGACCAGGTCTGTTTCAATTGCCTGCAACAGACCACCGTATGTCACAGAGTTACAATAACTGATGTCATGAGCTTAGAAGTATAACAATTGGATTTTAACCTGAAGCATGTGCATTTCCTTTCAAGGAAGCACACTGTCAGGATTATCACACAACTAATGTCTAAATTATTTCAAGTTCTGCTGAACTTTCGAACTGATCTTTACTTCGGTAGGTAACATACACCAATTATCGCCCATCTCGCTGAATTTCCGCAAATTTAATCGTTTGTAACTTTATTTATGTTTAGTTCTTCTATTAAATTTTTTTTTTTATGAATATAATTTATTCTCGGTATTATTCTCTTTCTGTGTAGTTATTTTAAAATTAAGGAGAATTTTAAGTTCTGGATGTACCAAACAGTTGGTTGCCCATCCGGAAAAAGTGGTTGTCCACCTAGCATCGAGTTCGTTGCCTGACTTGGAGTTTGGTTTACCTTAGAAATGTGTTATAGCTACCTGCGTGGTAGTCTTTGCTTTGGTTGCCATGTTTCATGTCAATAAACTTGCCAAACTAAGACATAATGGGCAGCAGACTGCAAGCAGACGCCTGAAGATGATTACAAAATGACGCGTCAACTCTCGCTCTCAACAGCGAGGAAACCACAGCGTCACGTAGTGAGCGACAATAGCAAAAATGATCTAATCAGAGTTTTGATTGCCGACTGAGTCACTTATTTTTGACGTAAATACACGCAAATTTTACTTTCGTTTTAATAGATTATCTTATGATATGAAGTAAAACGTCAAAATCTGGGGAAATAATGAATGATTTACGGTAAAAATTGAAGATTAACGGGAAGTCGAGATAGCTTTACGGGAAAACTCATAAAATGTCGGCCAAAATCAAAGCTTAACGGGACCGTAAAGCTATAAAGCTTCAGGGACAACCCTGCAAGTTTTTATCTGTATATTTATATTTTCTGATGGTTACCTAAATAAAATCAAATCATATCAAATCAAATTAAACATCATGAAGTCGACAAAAATGCAATGACCCGACATCTTACAACATTTCATATATTCCATGTTTGAACAGTCAAGAGAATGCCCTAGTTTAACCCTCCAACCTCCCTTTTCCCCGTCTCAAGCTCCATCGCAATTAGTCCTCTGATTGGAAACTCCGTTTCTGTTGGGTTGGTGAGTGGCCTGTGTAACGTTGATCAGATTTTCACACATTACCGGGATATTACCTAGGTTAAAAGAGAACGTCGCGTGCGTCACATCTGTGCATTTATGGCTCCCTGAAAATGTATGTCCAGCTCTCATAGACAGCAGCCACAATGGATCTGTACCAGTGCAAATGATTAAGCCAAAGGTACCAAGAGTTGGCACAGGTGTGAGACTTTTTGCGATTATGACTTTGCCGTAGTTTAGTATGTGAAGGACTTTTTGTCTTCGATTACAGTTACTCGGGAAAAGAGAACTACCTATTTAATGTCAATAATTTTAAAGGAGCCAGGCTTAAATTTAAAGCCCGTGCGAACTGCCTTGGTCTTCAGGTAGATTTGGCCAAATGGGGCCTCTCAGGTGATAAGTGCAAATTCTGTAATGGCGCTAAAGAGGATTTATCTCATCTTATGTTCACTTGCCCATTCCTTGATAGTATTCGTGCAAAATATATGTATTTTCTGGGGACACAAATAGTAGCAAATGATAATGTATCAGCGTGGCATTCCTTTATGGCCTCTTCTATTTTTTCAAAGCTATGGATATTAATGGGAGGTGAAATTGCAGACGATAATGCATTGAATATTTTTGACGACATATGTAAAGTTTACCTCCGAGAGGCGTGGCAGGTGCGAAGGGATTTTTTATCAGCAGGGTTGATGTGCTAGCTACAGCTGTGTATATGTATATAACCTGGCGAGAACGCACCGTTATATATAATGTATTTTTTTGTGAAAATTCAGTTCTATATCCTGAAATGAATATTTTATGTTTGTTAATGTAATTTTATATTGTATATACTTTTTATCACTGGCTATATGTTTTAGCTCTGCACGCACTGCGACTCACCCCTGCGTCGTAGTGCCCCCGTTGTAAAGGGGTAGTCTCCAAATAAAATGTGAATTTTGAATTTTGAACAGACCTTCATTGTCGCGCACGTTCGGGTGAGCCAACTGTTCACCCCCTCGTAGTACATCTACATGTACATGTTCCCCGCATTCAGGGGACCCAAATGTAGAAACGATATTAAGCGATTGTAGTTCTCGTTGTTTGTTTGTTTGTTTGTTTGTCTGTTTGTTTACTTTTTTTTTGGGGGGGGGGACAACTAAAGGACAAAAAAATCTGAACTCTGATTTTGGAAATGGCTACACAAGAATTCAAAGAAGTTGCAAGACATCTTCATGACACTGTGGTAAAATAGAGGCGTTGGACTATCTCAAAGCGAAAAATGGAGGCGTTTACTTGGGACTGCTCGAAAGGGCCTTTGCCATTTCGAGCAGTCCCATATTCAATGGACAGGCCATATATACAAATGAACATGTCTCACCTGAAAGAAAAGAAAAAAAAAAAAAACAATGGCAGTAGCCAAGAGAAATCAGCATGACACTGGGTACAACATGTATGGACACTGGGTACAACATGTATGGACACGTGCTGGGTACAACATGTATGGACACGTGAAGGCAATATTTGTCATGCAGGAGGAAGGCGGGAGTCGATCCGGTGAAAAGGATTTCATCTCACAGTAACGCAAAGGGCCTAGTATGATGGACACGAGTGTGGAAACTTATCACGTCAATCTACTTTTGTTCAATATCTTATTTATCTGCATATGAATTTATTACTGCCAGAACACGTATTTTGACTGAATCTAAAATGCCAGCATTTTCAAAACAAACTAATGGTTATTCAGCAACAGACTTATGAATCGAAGGGAATTGTAGTTCCATGTACACTGTAAGTCAGAGGACGACGAGGAATACCTTTGCGAATTTAACAATTGAGGAGCTTATCTCTACGAAAATACCTTTAAATCTTCTCTGAAATTGGATGGAAGTAATAACAATCGACTTGCTATATGTCCTTTGAACATACATAGCTTAAAAACAAAGATCGGTTTGACAATTTATCATATTTCTTGCTTTAATTTGCCTTTATATTTCACATAATAACTCTTACTGAAACATGGATTGATGATAGAATCGAATACGACCTTTTACAGATTCCAAATTATAGGCATGAAACATATCTGAGAGGGCCGTGGTGAAGGCGTAGCTCTCTCTCTCTCTCTCTCTCTCTCTCTCTCTCTCTCTCTCTCTCTCTCTCTCTCTCTCTCTCTCTCTCTCTCTCTCTCTCTCTCTCTCTCTCTGTGTTTTCGTATATATGCAAGCATGATTGATCCCCTCAAGAAGCAAAACCCTTGTTTTCAGAATTCGAAAGTCCTGCATATAAAGAGAAAGCTATAGTTTATAATATTCACAGACTTCTTGGTCATAATGACGGCCGTCATAGTTTACTGGCGGATGTACACCAAAGTGGTAAGATAGTAATTAGTTTGGCGACATGCATATCAATCTCAGTGGGGACAAAAGTGAAACTAATGTTACTAATTCAAGTTCCAAAAGGTACATGTACAAATCATGTATTAATATACCGACAAGTGACCAATGTAACAAATTCCATTATTGACCATATTAAAAAAAATCAAAAATACTTTTATAGAATGTGGTACAATCACTTCCGATATCAATGATCATTCAGCCACTTTTGCTATATTTGAAAACTTGGGTGTTAAATTTCAATGTAAAGCTCTGAAAAGTTTGATTTCAGACGTCACAGCACTGCTAACTTTCATTCCAAATTACAAGCGAATAGGGAAACTGTGTACCAAACAGCAGATGTTGACAGTGAGCATTGGTCACAAGGTGTCCGAATCAATACGTCTTGAAAGTCATGAAAAGCCTGTAAGAGAGCAGCTTGGTCTTACGTGACAAAATTCTATTTTCGTGCAACCTGTAAAAATGATGAAGTGTCAACAGTTCTCTT
>CAXHWN010001187.1:0-16000 GCA_964020975.1 Hermodice carunculata
CCCTTTATCGGTTTACATGTAAGCATGTGATTGTCCATGGCGTTATTATGATATGAACATAATGATTATTACCAAATAATTGGTGCCTGTAATATATATTACACACACAGATATATATATATATATATATATATATATATATATATATATATATATATATATATATATATATATATATATATATATATATATATATATGCACCTTTATATTTTTGTTCTGTCCAGTAAGCAAAATTACAAAGAGGAAATTGTACAAAGCATAATGCTTATTCGGGATCATCAGCGCCACCCGATGAACATATTAAGAGCAACGGTCCCCAAAAGTGAGCTGTAGCGCATTGAAGTAAACGGGAGGTCTGCTTTCCATTATATTATTTTTTTCCAAAAATGAAAATGTAAGGCAAACTAATAGTTAAGAACATTTGGGCATGATCTGATAAAAAGTTTTCAGTGCATAAAAAAAAAAAAAGAGTTGAAGAAAATTGACAACACGGGTATAGAGAAGAAGTGATGAGTTGGCATTGTGCTCACATTAATCTTCCACACAATATCGATTGCTGCCCACCCAATAAATATTAAGCGCACGTTTATGTTAGATTTTTGTTTTTTGATAAGGATAGACTACTTTAACTTTGAACATATACTCATGGAGGCAGCAAGGCTGCAGGCCAACAACGCCTACCATAGATAAGCTGTACACTCTGAGAAAGAAATCACCCTTGTCCAGCCAAGTAAAATAACTACAAACTACCCAATGGTTTTGGACAATTTCTTGAAAATTGCCGTCAACCTTTCCGTGTAATTCTGTAAACTCATGATCTCTGAACGCCGGACGCAATCGAGGGCAACACTTCAAAGGAACCACATTAAACAGGGAATTGTATAAAAACATATATTTGGAGATAAATTTACCTTACTAGAAATTACATATATATATATATATATATATATATATATATATATATATATATATATATATATATATATATATATATATATATATATATATATATATATATATATATTTATTTATTTATTTATTTATATATATATATGTATATTAAAAATCTATTCACAGTAAATTTCATCATTTATGGCTTCATATATCTTTGTGCACAAAAACCACGAAAGTTCGTTAGGAGTTTTAAGAACTGCCTTTCTAGAAACATATTTAGGATTTTTTCTTGGCTGTCTCTTAGCTTTTTTATCTCGTTTGTTTTTTGTTGTTGTTGGTTTTTTGTGGGGTTTTTTGTCTGTGTTTTGGTTTTTGGTTTTGTTTGTTTGTTTGTTTGTTTGTTTTGTTTTTTTGTTTTGTTTTAGTCTGGTTTTTCTTTGGGGAGGGGTGCTTGGTTTTGGTTTATATCTTAGGGTTTTTTGTGTTTTTTGATTTCACTTTTTTGCTATTTGTAGATCAGCTTATATTAATAATAAAAATATTTCAAAAGCAGTAAGATGGAAAATGTAATTAGACAGGAAGGTTTACAAGAAGCAAATTCTCAAATGCAGACCCGCACGTCACACACATTGTGGGGACGTTGAAAACGGGCCTGCGTCAGTCATTTAGTGCAATGGACCCGCTAGTTCATATGGACATGCAACCCGGGCTTCGTGGTAAAAACAAAATTGAATACAGCTTTGGCGTTTCCCATGTATTTAACTATGATACTAAACCAGAGGAGACAAACTATTTACACCAACGCTGCCGTGCTAGTAACTTTGTGTTTATCTGAAATAGAAAGCCCCCACCCCCACCCCTCCGATCATGAGAGGGAAGAGTTCTTGCTGGCAGTTACATCAGCTATCATTTAGTTATTACTGTTCACATGAGATAATAGAGTCATAAAGGCAGTAGCTAAAGATTTCCCTAGTTGGTCTTGGTGTCTATAGGCCGGTATCGAACACAGATTAACGAAAATAGAACCAGTTGTAAACTCATAATAGAAACATCTGCCAAGTTGCTAGGAGTAAGAGCAATGACTCAACCACGCATCATCCACTAAAAACCATCTGCTTGCAACACTCCTTACTTCCCCAGTGTAAATACGCAAGAGTTTTTATCAGTTCCCTTGCTATTTTAATTACAAATGCCGGGTCTTGATACTGGAGGTCAATAGAACTGCTGTATCCTTAATCAAATTATAATCGAGTTTCCTTTAACCTCAACATCAGTTCACTCCCTTGGCATTAACAATATTTTTTTTCCAGAATGGTTGCAACTGCACAGAGATGAATTCTTTACTATATAGTATGGGGGCATATGGAGTCCCGTGGGCTTTTGATGTAGATTTTATAAAACCTACTCAGAAATGTTAAATACATCTGAAATAACAGAAAGAAACATGTTGGCACTTTGCCAACCTGTTAGATTCAAAATGGCTGCCATTTTTCAAAATGGCTGGCAAATTTCTAATTTTTGTCCAATTACAGGTCCCTTAAAGGTCTTGGCAGTATAAAGCACCTTACTTGGGTATTTATTTTCATAACTCCCGGCTATAAAGTTGGATTTTTTGTCTACTTTTACTACAAAAAAGGGCATCATCACCTCCCGTACCAAGTTCATACCTGTGTGATTGGGGGACCTGTTTTAAATTATTATCATTCTCACCTTCATCATTGTCACTCTAATATTGTGAGTTAACATTGGAACAGTATTATTAAACAAGTGAATTGCTACAATAAAAGGCATCATCACTTCCATTATATAATTCATATTTGTATGATTAGGTTAATTATTTCAACTATGATCATTCTCATCTTCATTGTCACTCTCATATTGTGAGTTAACATTGAAACAATATTATGTATGACACATTAAAGTGTATTGCTACAATAAATGACATCATCACCTCCATTACCCAGTTCATCTTTGTATGATTAGGATAACTATTATAACTATCATCGTTCTCATCTTCATCATTGTCACACTCGTATTGTGAGTAAACATTGAAACAACATTGACACATGAAAGTGTATTGCTACATTAAATGACACCGTGATTTCCATCACCAAGTTCATACTTGTGTGATCAAGAAAGCTATTTTAACTATCATCGATCTCATCTTCATCATTGTCCCTCTCATATTTTGAGTTGTGGTGTCCAGCTGGTGACTGTCCTACACCGTGGAAGCAGGCCGTATCTGGTGATTGCCATAGACAGTGGCAGTCTGACATAGTAGTTGGCTTGTTCAGTTGGACGATGAAGATGAAAGCAGTTCATAATAATTCCAGAGTCATCAATATGTTGGATCTACCTTTGGTACTTCATCCAAAATCTATCATTTATGCCAGTTGAGCCACAGGCAAAAAGTTCACCAAGATCAAACTGTAGTACACAAGTGGTATGTGAACTGTTCTACATGTGCTGTACATGGCAATGACCAGCTAGTGGGATAAGCTGAGATGCACCTTGCATTATTATTAGGTGGGATGAATGTAATGGGTTGAGGGTGAGGGGGGGGGGGGGAGAACCTTACGACCAAATTTAGTAAATTTCATTTTCTAAACACATAAATTCTGACTACAAAAGTTTCCATTCGGTTAGATTCTGCCCAGATTTGATATTTTTCTAGTGGTTGCCTCGATGTTTAACCCACTCTGGCTGAGAATAGGCTAATAGAGTTCGAATGTTTTTACATTCGGCACATAAAGTGCTGGGGGTTATTTTCATCCCCGACCTCGTCAATCCATCGGTTCATCCGTCTTTTCAATGTTACCTTGATATTTCAAAAAATATTCACCATAGTTGTACTAATTTTTTATCGGAGATGCAACTTGTAATGGACCAGTTTGCTATTGAAAACTAGCATCCTCCTATTATTTTTAAACTTTTTATCAAACTTTTTAAGAATTTATTTCAAGGCCGTCTGAGTGGCGCACAAGGGGACGATGTTACAATATTATCTCCAAAAATATTTACCATAGCTTTACTAAACATTTGTTATAGAACAACCTTATGATGGATCAGGTTCCTATCGAAAACAGGTTTCCTCTGATTATTTCTTCACATTTTATGAAACTTTTAAAGTATTCATTTGAAGGCCGCCTAAGTGGCGTCAACCCTGACGATGCTACCGCGATATCTCAAACAATTTTGATCGCATCTTTACCAAATTTTTGTCAGAGATGCATCTTTTGATGGACCAGGTTCGCATTAAAAACTGGCATCCTCTTGGTATTCATAAACTTTGTATGAAACTTTAAAGTATTTATTTAAGGCCGTCTGAGTGGCGCACAAGGAGACAATGTTACCACAATATCTCAACAAGGATCTATCGCAGCTTCATCAAATTTTCATCAGATACTGCTAAAAATGCTAATTAATTTAATATTCACAGAAAAAATTGATGGTGATATTTTGGGGAGAGAAGAAAATTAATGTATGTTTAGTTCTATGGTTGAATTTTTAATCATTGACCGAGAGCTTGAAATGAATCAAGGCACATTCAGATAATGTACAAAACCAGTGTATTTATGAACGTTATAAATTTCTGTTGTCAATGAAAAAATTATATAGAAAAAAAGCAAATTTCATTAGAGATGCACATTATAAAGAACTATGTTCCTATTGAAAACCAGCTTCCTCTACTTTTGAAACTTGTTATAAAACTTTTGAATGGTAAAGAAACACATGATCCATATTCATTAATTCCAAACCCAACAATGACAGCAAAGAGTTTCCAGACTTGCCAAAGTATCGACATTTATTTGACGCTCTCTGATCATGATTAAGATTCTGATTCTTTTATTCAACAACAAATTCAATACATTTCAATTGTAAGTTAATAATGACAGAAATATATATAAACAAATGCAAAACAAAAAATAGGAAAAAATGTTACATTATTACCACAGAGAGCAGAGAGTCAGGATGACCCAGCTAAGGATGAAAACACCCGCTCTCGCATGGGCAACCTAAATAAATTTACTTGGTAAGTTAACACCTTGCTTCAGAACAAAGCACCGCATATGTGTAAGGACAGTTGAACTGACTGAAACAAATATGACATAATTACATACAAATATACTTTATGAATCCTCATTATAAACAAAGCAATTTGGAAAAGTACAGGTTTCAGAGAATGGTCTATGTAGAGTCTTTAACATATTGAGACAGAGAGAGAAAGAGAAGTGGACAATGTTTCCATAATATCTCAAGAAGGATTCATCACAGCTTCATCAAATTTTTGGTGGAGTTACACCGTATTATGACACCTGCAAAGACTTCAAAAAAAATGCAGAATTGGGGAATTGTGGGCGCCGAGGGTAATCCTTAGCTGAGCGCTATTTTCTTATTATGAGGTGAGCACTAAACACCTATTCCATGCTTTGAAAAGCTGTAAATTCATGGGGCATGTTATCTCTGTTTAGCTCTCATCTATAATTGTTATTCAAAATGTTTTCTGTGGACTACAGTTAATTGAAGACATGAAGGAGATGACTTTCTATATAGTTGGCCACTTTTAGGGCAATTAGAGGACTAAGCCCAGAATTAATAGGGTTAATCAAGGATATCTAGGGCCTTGCTACAGTCATTGTGCAAAAAGGTCTTTGCACATAAATTTGCTTGGATTATGGCAAGAATGTGTTCAGTCTTTCAATATAATTGAAGACTCAGCAAGTAATCTAAAAGCACTTGGGACACTATTTCTCCAAGCAGTTAGCTCATGCAAATCCACCCATCAGCATGCCAGCACCATGCATTAGTCCTGGACCACCACTTTAGCTACTATACAGGGAATCATTCTGTCAGCACACCAATACTTGAACTGATTATCTTGGATCAGATGAGGAAAAAGTATTGATCTAGACTAAAAGGGTAAGGAGAGATGATATAGATGACATAGATTACATGCATGCATTTTTAGCATATTAGCCATCTTGAAATTTGGTTGGTAACAACTGGTGTTAAGTTTCAAGATTGAAAATCATGACACAATGTTGTTACATAGTTCATGACACAGTGTTTTTACATGGTTGGATTATGATTTATAACTCTTAGATAATGTTAGTTGGAGAATATTGGTTCTTTATGTAAAATGACATAGTGGCTTGTGGGGCGGAGGGGGGGTGGCGATGGGGCAGCCATTTTGAGGAAATTGTGGCTATCTTGAATTGTGATAACTACAGTGCTATACATACCCTCATTGATGCCAGTAACAACCAAAATAAAGACCAAATTTAAATCGACTATTTTAACGCTAAACATTTATAAGAAACATGGAAAATATAGATAAATTTTTTCAGATGTTTTAAATGTTGGTGTCTAATAATATTCAGGTTTAAGGTAAAAGACATGAATAATGTTTCTGGATGACAAAAGTTTAAAATTTGATTCTTAGATCTTTTAAATCGAACATTTCGGACACATTATGTAACATAAAATATCAATATGTTTGGAGTTTCACGGCCATTTTGGAAGATGGCGGCCATTTTGAATCTAACAGGTTGGCAAAGTGCCAACATGGTTTTTTATGTTCTTTAGGGTATAAATAACATTTCTGATTAGGTGGCATAAAATCTTCATCAAAATCCCACGGGACTTAAAATCATGATATATGCTCCCACACCAATAGACGATTTGTGCACATAAAACATGTTGCGTGGCTTAACACTATGCATTAATAGTCTTGTATCGATAGCACAGGTGAATGAAAAACATTTTTAGAGGAGAGTTCTGGTTTGGTGATCGCGTGTACATCCTTTGATTGCGAAAGGACACTGCAGTGCCCGCTGCGGTCTGAAATGGGGTACCAGTCTATTTTTAAACGCCCTCTACTGGCGAAAATAAGTCATTGTCAAGACATCTGTCTTGGACCGAAAGTCCGACGCCTTGGAAGGAGGCTATTTGCATTGCCTCTATCATGGGCTTCATGCTAGATGTCTCACGAATACGACAGGCTCACAGGCCTCCAGCCATAATCTAAAGCCCTTACGAACAGAGGAGGTTTTGAATGTTAGTCCAGAGGTATTCAGAATAGCAGAAGTTTTGAGAATGCTGCAAGGCATGCAGGCCAGGCTCAGAGGTTTCATGTTGTACAACATGTGTAACATATTTACATATGTAGGCAATTATAACTGAAGTGGGAAGTCGATTTAACAGACACAAATCAATTCTCTCATAGTCACCCATGTGGAAACACAATCGTCCCCAACATATGTGTGGAAAATATTTACGACCGAAATAAAAAAAAAGAGAAAATCCTATTGGTTGTTGTTTTATTTGTAAGCCAATCAGATTTCCTAAGATAGAAGAAAAGTACCTGAAAGTTTCCTCTTGAGTGACGTTCCTTAGCAACGCATTATGGAAAGTGAACAAAATAGAGTCGAGACTACTGCTGCAAGCATGCTAAACCAAGTAGGTTTTTGACGAAAACATAGGATTTGACGCTATCTGGCGGAAAAAAATCCACACAGCCATGTCATCGGGATGGCCGTGTCATTTGGAATGATTTTAGATAGCAAGAGTTTTAAAACCCCAGCTGTGCAAATCCATTCCCCTTGACACGGCCATGTGGAATTCTATATATGTCTCCTGAAAGTCAAAAAGACTCACTATTCAGGATCAATTTACCAGATGATCATTAGAATAGGCTTTGTTGTTTTCTCTCTTCGTATCCATTAAATTCACTTTTGACTACACTATGCAAGATGATGTTGGTGGTTTGTCGCTACACTTCATTTCCGACAGAGTCCTTTGGGGGTTTTTTTTGTTTTTGTTTTTTGTTGTTTTTTTTTTTGTTTTTTTTTTTTTGTTTTTTTTTTTTTGTTTTTTGTTTTTTGTTTTCTTCTTTTTGCTTTTGTTTTTGTTTTTTTTTGTTTTGTTTTTGTTTGTTTGTTTGTTTGTTTTTGTTTTTTCTATTTACGGAAAGAGATTTCAGCTTCCATTGATGCTCTGCTGCAAATGTGCAAGCTTATTCAGCCTACACCGTACACGTTAGAGGCAAAAAATGCACTATGACACCAACATTGGTAGCACCACAATGGAGGACCCAATGAGCCTCTCCCATGAAGCATCATGTGGCCATTGGGACTGTCAATAGCAGGGACGGGTTCGTTGTTCAGCAGCAATTAATGTCTTATGACTTACAAAGGAAATTCATTGTAGAATGTTCAAATGCAAAAGGCCTTCGTGAAGAACACAAAACCACTTAGCAGACAAACATTCACCATGAGTACGAGGAAATCAGCATTCGTCTTAATATGACAAAAAAAATTTAAATGATAATAGTTTCCATTACAAGACAGTAATATGTTCTCAAATTTAAAAGCCTGTCTTGCGTTGTTCGCGAAGGCTTTTATATAAACCAAGCATTTAGTGTCGTTTCATCTCCTTGTTCAGGAGTGCCATACCTCAGCATAGATTATGGTCAAATAAATAGAGAATATTACGTGGCTGAGAGTGAGTTACTATTTTCTCACGTGGGATCATTGTTGTTGGGCAAATTCACGAGACATTTTCCCTACCGACAACCATCTCGAGTGCAGGCGCGTGTCGGGGGTGGGGGGCGGTTGGGATCCGGTGTCCCACCCACACCCACCCCCCTCCCGTATTCCTCACCCCGCTCGCGCCGACCTAAGAATTTCAGGTTCGGACTCATAAAAAACGCCGATTGCCCGAGCGTCTGTGAAACCAATTGTGTCAAATACAAAATGTATAGGGGATTCCAGCGAATTTCATTCCTTGAATCCTGTTATAATCTTTACCGTTGCTGCTCTCACACACTTTTGGGGGTTTATCTTTTTCTTTGTATGTGTTGCTCCCTGCTCTGTGTAAAATTGTTCTATAAAACTCTGAGACGGTGCTGCTTGTAATGTTTAGATCAAGTGTAAGGTAGTAGATAGGCAACTTATCTGTGAACACTTTAAAAAAAAATAAGATTTGGTCTAAGATAAGCAACTTTGACATACATTGTATGGTCCGCTACTGTCAACTTTTTCCTCTGTGTGTGTTTTGTGTGCGTGTGTGTGTGTGTGTGTTTTAAGGGATTGTCGATTCAGCACTGTTGCCAACGATATTTCTTGTGAGGGGGTGGTTGGAGGGTGGTATTTTTATCACATGTTTGAAAGTGTATGCAGAGATCTTTCAGTGTCAACAAAGTGATAAAAATTGAACATAATGAACCTTAGCATGAAATAATTCATCTGACATGTCTTACAGTTCATAAGAATGTTAAATCAGAAATCGACAAATATTTCAAACATCATGTAGGGGCAGCAGCGAGAGAATATATATAAGTCTATGGGAGCTAGTAGCGTGCAACGCATCCCAACACAAGAGGACTATGTTGATCGTGTACTCTGCTCGGCAGCAAAGAACAAATCAGAAACACAACTACAAAACGCTACGTGTGAAGTTTTGCATTATCCATAGGTAGTCGGTTACGAGGGACTTTCAATAGTTGTCTGATAAAACTATTGATGCATTGGCCAAATTTTAAATAGTATATACTTTCTGAAAGCGAACAATCTGTGCTGCATTGGTGTAATGCAACTAGGTCACGATATGTGCACAACAATTAATCCTGGTCTAGTGATCATAATTTCACAAAAATATCGAATCAGCTCTTAAGTACATAGTGACCTTAAATATGCGGACAAGTGAAGGGCCAAGGACAAACTAGAACTGCCTGTCACTAACGTCAAAAAACATTTTGTGAGCAGGGTCCATTGAAGAAGCACAACATTGTCCAGACGTCATTTGCAGCACAGCTGATTTGTGTGTAATATAGGGTATTGTCTTCGTCATTCGGTCGTCTGTGCACAATTCCATCTTTCACTTCATCTCCAAAACCGTTTGTCAGATCCTCTTCAAACTTGATAAGGATCTACCTTGGCTTAGTTTCTACCAAGCTTGTTTAACAACTCATGGTCCAGTGACTTTTGGATTTTTATCTCAGCCGACTAACAAGTCCGCTAATGCTATGTCTTGTGGTGTGGTTCTTCACCTGTCGTCGCCGTCATCGTCATTGTGGTCCGTTCACATTTACGTTTTCCACTTTTTCTGCAAAACCGTTGGTCAGATCCTATGCAAACTGAGTGGGTGTCTTACTAGTTTAGTTCGAATGATCATTATCCATTGATTCTTTTTTATTTTTTTTTTATGATTTTGTGTTCATTTATTGATCAAATATAAAAAATACCCTTGTGTGTATTTTTGCTATTTATTCGATTTTTTCTTCTCACAAACTGCCCCTGAGGTTATGCTGACATTTGGAAGAAATATAGCTTATGGAAGGATAAAAAAGACCGTAACTAAGTGGTGTTGCTGTGGATTTCCGAGTTTTAATGGCGTTTTCTTTTTCAATTTGGGCAATTAAGCTGTCAATGCATTTATTCCTGTTGAATACAGTGTGAGTAATGGGGATTACAATGCTGCTTTACATTTTCGATTGTATCTGCAAAGCCATCTGTCGGGTTCAGTTCAAACTTGGTGGTGGTACATCGGGTGGTATCTACTATGTTTGCTCAAAATGCCACAGCCCCAGTGATTTATTCATGAACTTTTTGTGCATTTTGACCAAATTTTAAAACAAATGATCTTCAACGAAACGGCTCGACCAATTGCCACAACATATGGGCTTTTGTTTTGTTTTGTTTTTAATCAGTCTGTGTGTTGCAGTATTTCGGACGTTTCCAAAACCGTCACTTTGGATATGCTGCAATTGGTGAAAATGTCCCTTGTGGGAGGGTCAAACCAACTTCTTCCCAAGATGATGTTGCTGCCCTTATTTTTACACATTTTTCCATGCAAGCACATATAGGTTAATGCTTGTATCCTTTTTTATTGCAATATAAGTTAATAGAGATTATAATGGCAATGAATATTATGGAAATCTCCAAAACTGTTATGCAGATTCACTTCAAACAAGGTGGGGGTATACCTTAGGTCTGCCCATCCAGGGCCGGCTGAGCACAGGGCTGTTACTGTTCCCGTTGTTTTTTTTGTGTTTTTTTTTTTTATTCTTTTCTATTGTATTTGGTCGTCTTTTTTATGAAATAGAAAAAAAATCGCGTCCAAAAATGTTTAGCCTATTGCTTCGAAATTTACAGGGATACCTATGATGAACCCTAGAGCTTAATTTGTTGAACAGGTGGCGCTGTGATTTTTTATTTTCATGATCTTTGATCTGTACTTTCTCTTTTTCGACTTCTTCAAACCATAGCTCCATTCTCTTCAAAGTTGGTACAGATTTTTTTTACTGGCCGCCAGGTTTGTTCAAAACATGTAGCTGCTAGCATTTTCTTTTTCCTAACGAACTTCATTGATTATGAATTATCTAAGGGCACTTGCACATTTTACCCGACGAAAACTGTTGACCCAGTCCAAAATTTAACACTGAAAGAGCTGAACAATAAAAGAAAATGGCTTTTTTATTGTTGTAAATTTTGAACTGACATATAGGCTTTTATCTTGGTAAAAATGACTTCAGAATGATTGAGCCACCACTTGCATGTTTGGAAATTCATGTCCTAAAAATAAATCTGAAGGTCCCAAGACTATTTCAGTCTGTGCACCCAACGTCAGCTCTGCACAAGACTATAACTGTCTTCTTGTTTATACTATCCTCGTCCCTCGATTAACATGGAAGCTTAAAATCATCACCACAACGCCATCAAATGTATATGAAGTGTGTAGGCTTTACACCAATGTATAGTTCATTGCACTTCACATGTGAATTCAGTGTCTTCTGAACACAGCAATTTACTCATGCCAAGTATCCGTGATCGGAAACTCCACCCTCCCACCCCACCCCCACCCCCACCCCCCTGCTAAAAATCCTGGACACGCACCTGCAGGGAGAGAAACGTAGTGACTAACTCTCCTGCCATGTAAGATTTGGTTTATTCTGTGTTCAAGTGGGTATACATAGCAAAAAAAGTGTCCTAGGCCTACTTTAATTGCCGACCTCGTATGGCGTGCTTGTTTATATTCATTTTAGCTGTGCAATGTCATGCGTGACGTATAATCTAACACCCTTTGCGTACTTATGATTTTGCGTACGTGTTAATATACTGCGTCACTGATGCAGGCGCGTCACAATTTAGTTGTAACAATGTTTATGTCATGTGATCCATATTGAGTTACTACTTCTGCGTTTCAATCAAGAGAATGATAATTTACACTCAAACGCAGAATAAAATGCCCATTTATCAAAACACGAAGGTGAAACATATAATGTTGCCTTTAAATCAACTGATCTATGATTGTCCTGTTAAAAAACGTTATTCGTGAAGCAAATTGCCGTTAATACAGTTATTTTGAAAGTTGGCATCACCTTTGGAGTTCCTTCAATATAGAGAAAGGTCCGCCAAAAATCGCAAGGAACGTTTTCGTTCAGGTTATATCAGCAACAGTCATCAGACAGAGGCAGTAGGTAAGTGAGGCCTTCATGCAAAATAATTGAAGTGGCCAGTTGCAGATGGAGACAGCGCTGTCGGGTGAAAAAAACAAACAAAATAAACATTTACAGATGATAGACACTGGCAACAAAATAAAAGTCTGTACCCTATTCTATCATCAGAATTAGCCAGATGACAACTAACTTTTTCGACCAGCAACAGAATGAGAAGGGACAACTTGGGAGCAGTTTTAAATGAACTGAATGCCAGATGCATGTTGGTAATGAGGATTTACATCATTGTAAACTGAAATTTACAGGACTTCTCTTGGGCGCATATTCCTTTGATTCCCACAAGAAGAAGTATAACCCTAATTATGTTCTATCCATGTACAGAGATTGTTTTCTTTTCTTTTTTTTTTTTTTTTTTTTTTTCTTTTGAGGGGGGCTTCTCAAAATATTTTACATGTCCTTTCCTCAAAAGCTACCCTTTTCTATGAAATTGGCATTGCACAAACAATGAAACCATACCATAACGACACTCAGATGTAGTTTCGTTTAGTTTAGTTAACTTGAAATTTATTTGTGTAAACTGGATACCCCCGTAGTACACGGAGATAACTAATACATGCGTTCTCCAGAACAAGGAGACACACCGTGTATGTACAAGACACACAGGACAATACAATTGTTACCAATGTATAATATCAGTGAAAACTCACTACAAATATCAAGATTTGATAACGCTTTAGATACAAATTAAACCAGTATGAAGTTGAGTTCAATATTTACCCAATGTGGCTAAAGTTTAATGCAAGTAAATGAGCAAAGTCCAAACCAATGATCATTATGGGAACCGAAATATTTAGTTGTTAAAGCGCTTGGTATCAATAATGTACTGCTGGAATGCATCATCGATCTGTGTATTTCGCCAGTTAGAAAGCTCGTTACTGCGACGGAAAAATATTAAAAACAACAACAAGAAGTACCACTACCTATATGGATTATAAGATGGGGCTTAACCCCCCGAAGCTATCAAAGGAAATAACAGTATTAAGTAATTTGTTTCTCCGATCGATGTAATTGGAACAGAGAAGAAGAAATGTTCTTCTGTGGGATAGGAACAGGCACAGGATGGGTGAGGAAAGATGTTCCTTTGTAAAAGTCACAGTTTAAACTAAAGAATCCTATGCGTAATTCTGTGTGAAAAATATTAGCAAATCTGTCACCATGGAGGTAGAACTCGGGAACATTGTCTGTGGCTAAGAGAGTAGTTTTAAGTTTCGATTTAAATATCTTTATGGACAGTGAATCTCTAATGTCGGAAGGGACATTATTCCACTGTTTGATAGCTTATGGGACAAATGATGTACCCAAACGCGATGCTCTACGTCTAATGGGGCGCTCTGACGAAGATTGTTGGAGGGCACCACCAACGGGGGGGGGGGGGGGGCGGGTACTATTTTAGGGAGATAGGAAGGAGTCAGTCTGTGGTACATTTTGTAAAAGAGGACAAGCTTGAATTATTTTCATCTGTCTGCAAGAGTTGACCACCCATGTTCACGAAGCGAGTTAAATTGTGACGTATGTTTTAAAGTACCAGTGAAAATTTTAGCGGCGTTCTAATGAATCGATCCCAAGGGATCAGACAGCACCTAACCCCAGTTGTCGAACAATACACAACCGTACCCAAGAATTAGACGGATCATAGAACAGTAAAGTTTGACTAGGGATTTGCGTAACAATATATACTTAAACTTCCGGGGTCAAGAAAATATTTGAACAGCCTAATTGATAGTCCATGTAATATGGGCACGCCAAGATAAATCACGAGTGAAGGTGATACCAAGATGTATATGACTATCTGCCTCAGGAATAGGAGACCCACCTAAGAAAACGGGTGCGTGATGAGGTTGCATGATTCTCGCAGAAAAATTAGAGATATTGATTCGATGGCATTGAACAACGCTTTCCATGATCCAGTAATGTATGAAAGACAGATTTGTGTTCAGGTGGCGTTAGAATTGAACAGGGTTATTGACAATTTGGAAAACGCTTAGTATCATCAGCGAACAATCACATTTCACATTTGATATTTTCCACAATGTCATTTAAATAAACCATGTTTAGGAGGGGCCGGAGAATAGAGCCCCGAGGCAGCCCAGCCTGGCTAGGAAGCCAGGCAGAAGATTGACCATGAATAGCAACTCTTTGATGGCGATTCGAGATATAGCTTTCGACCCAGGTAACCTGATGATCTGATATGCCAAGCAGCTTAATATTAAAGAGGAGTGCAGGATGCCATACCTGAGATACGCCAGGAAATACCGATTCTGGCCTCTTTTGATTGCTCTTCACCGTTGTAAATAGTATTTAGTCGGTAGACAATTTGATTGATTGTTTAGTCGCCTGCCTTGAAACCTGGATTTTTATGTTAGGAGATTGTTTACCTGGAAATATTTATAGAGGGCGTTAAACATTAGGCCTTCAAGGACTTTAAAAACATTACAGGGCTAGCATATTGGCCTATCGTTACTTTGTATTTGTCTGTTAGATTTTTGGAAAGCAGGACAAATATTGGAATATCCAACATATACATTTCATGAGACCAGTTTGGAGGGACAATAAAATCATGCTCCTTCGTTTCATGACTCATTTATCTGACATAATCAGATTGTAGACGCATATTGTAGAGAACACATAGTGTCATTCTAGCGATGCTTTTCTGTATAAACTTTAAAATGGGTTCCATGGCCCGTATATTTCCCTTTTATCACTGGTACCAACGACACAAAAAAGGCGTGCCATTTTGTTGATACATATCTACAAGTTGGGCTCTGTTCTGACAAAATGCGTGTACTCCGCAAATTAGACTTATGGTGTAGGGGCAATGCAGTAATTTATAATTGTTTTCATCTCAGCATGGATAATTCTAAATTACATTTGACTAGCTCAATCAACCTTAACCATATTACACATAACAAGCTTTATATGAAAACACTTTATGAATAATTGTGGGTTTCTTAGCAAGGCAAGAGCTTTTTGACATATTTCGTCTATTTGTGTTTCCCAAGTATATCAGCAATACATTTTGTGAAGTCGTAACAAGAACACCTCAATGATATCATCGCAAAAAAAAAAAAACCTCTCTGATGCCTTAACTTGAAGTTTTAAAATTAAACTGACGCACGTGAACTTTGACGGGAATACCACTTGCTGCCTGCTTATAAAAGCCTGAAAGTTTTCGTTATTCTGCTAAAAACATTTTTTTTTACTAATGGGAATGATAAATATAAACAGCATGTTTTCACTGCAATATACCCACATATAATGACAAATATTTACCAACACCTATTTATTTGCAGGCATGTTGTACAGCGTGGTTACCGACGCACCAGACGCAGAGCAGCGATGTTCAACAGACCGCCGGTCAGAATTGGATAATATCGCACTTGGTACTCATGAGTTTGCACATGTGTGGCGCCCTCTATGAAGCAATTTTCACAACCAAAAGGAATAAAGGATATAATGGCATCTCTTGTGGGAACGGTACAATACTGACCAATTATCAAACAGTGGAATGCTATTTGTGTCGGGCAATTTATCTAATGTGCAGATTTATAAGTGAAAACTAATGAATACATGCTGATTTCACCGCTTGA
>CAXHWN010001188.1:0-46000 GCA_964020975.1 Hermodice carunculata
CTATCTATCTATAATATTTAATTTTTGTAGGGGTGGAATCTGGCAACTTTTATTAAAATGTTCAATATCTGGTAATTTTCTAAGGTTTTAATATGTTATCAAACGTGAAGAGGTATGTGCTGTGGATGTGCATGGAAGTCTTCTGCAACTTAGAAGCTACTTTAAGGTGCCTGGTGCGCTCCCACGAGCTACAGTGCAGAACAGCATGCTACACCAGTGCGATTCAAACCCACATCCCCAGACTATGAAACTCATATACTGCAATTACAAAGCACCACATTTACAACCACACACAAGCAAAATAGGGTAATATATATATATATATATATATATAATATATATATATATATATATATATATATATATATATATATATATATATATATATATATATATATATTTATAGGTTTTCACATGGTTGTAGCTGTATCACCCCCTGTATCAGCCCCCGAGCACCCGTATCATCACTCGACCTTCGGTCTCGTGATGATACGGATGCAAGGGGCTGATACAGGGGTAATACAGCTACAACCATGTGATAACCTTTATATTTCCATTTGGTTTAAATAATAGGCCTAGGCCATAGAATGCAGATCCTCAGTCAAAGGGCAGCCAGCCTCACCCAGATATCGTCAAAAAAATTTTAATTTGGACAAAAGAGGGCCAGGCTCATAATCCTATCACCCCTGGTTAGTAGGCATTCAGTTCCTGTGCGGCCAATCAAAGAACAGTATTCTCACATACCCCCTTATGATAAATTCATAAATATCAACCTTGTGGCATCCATCTTCAGGTTGATATTTATGAATTTACAATTAAGGTATGTGTGAGAATCCTCATCTCTGATTGGCTGTACAGGAACTGAATGCCTAGTAACCATTTTGAGGCCGATATTTACGAATTTATAATTAGGAACTTGTGGCTGCTCACATCTAATTGGTTATGCTAGGAAAAAGCCGCCATGTGCTGATTTTAGCCTCATTTTGAGCCACCTTGCTCTGAGACACCACAGCTTATGCTCCCATACCAATCAATACACGATAATGATAACCAGGGCTGTTTTACACCGGATGGTAATATATATATATATATATATATATATATATATATATATATATATATATATATATTAATGAAAGTGCCAGAGGGAAGATGGTAACTTTCAGTGAAAAGCTTCCATAAAAGCATGCTACATGTATACACAAAGAGGCTTGTGTATACAATGAATGATTTCAGAGGCTATGATTAATACACTGGATGTCATAGACTTTTTATTGTGATACTGCAGAAAAAAGCAACTCTAATTTCATACAAAGTGCATTTATTTAAAGGTATTTATTATTTGTGGCACCTGGTGTCACTTTACCCAAGGGGGGGGGGGGGGAGCCTCCCTACCGACCCATACCTTTGAGGGCTGAGTCGGAAACACCAAACAAGCAACTTCTTAAGCTTGGCTAAAGGGAAACTGAACAAACCTAAACCTGTAAGCCCACGTACGGTACCGTTTGAACACTATCAAGTCCGAAAAAATTTAAGAGCAAAGTCCTATTCCTGTAAGCCCACGTACCGTTTGAACACTATCAAGTCCGAAATTTTAAAGAGCAAAGTCATATTCCGTACCATCAACCGAAAACTGCATAAAAACAAGCAACTTCTTAAGCTTGGCTAAAGGGAAACTGAACAAACCTAAACCTGTAAGCCCACGTACGGTACCGTCTTGAACACTATCAAGTCCGAAAAAATTTAAGAGCAAAGTCCTATTCCTGTAAGCCCACGTACCGTTTGAACACTATCAAGTCGAAATTTTAAGAGCAAAGTCATATTCCAGTACCATCAACCGAAAACTGCATAGTTCTAAATCATTATAGCAAATCAATTTCTGAAAGGAACAAATCATTTTATAAAGTTTGAAATTTAGAAGAAAGTTTAGGTTTTATTAGCCTTTATATCGTGAGGACTGATAAGATAAGATATTGTGAGATGTCGCCAGGTTTCATGTATGCCTAAAATAAGTTCTATGTGTGTTTTTGTCTTCGGCAGTGGCCGAAAACAATTACCGTGGGTCAATCTGTGGACCACGCCATATTTTTTATCTAAATTAGCATAGGCCTACCTTCATCCATAAAACGTACACAGCAGGCAACAATTTGCGTCCCACGCCATCCAATAGTCTACGTGTTACATTCACCGAATGTCACAAGGCGTGGTCTATGTAACACACTTATATGCCCTGGTAAACAGGCTTGTAGAGACAAGTACGTGCAGCTGCTATTATTTTCATGGATGGGTGAGGGCCTTCAGCAGCTGCCTGGTTCCCTGGCCACCCTAGCGCTCACTATACGGCGCTTCGATCACTCCCGGGAGAAAGGCACGTACGGAGCGGCGAGGCCAGGGACCAGCCTGATGCCTCTGCTGGGAAATTCAGAAAGATCTCAAAACTGACTGAAAGAACGGAAAGCAACGGAAGACACACTGTCAAACAATTTTGCAATTTATTAAACCGTATCACAAGCAGTATTGTAAGGCTACATCACTATTATATGTGCGATCTTCACGAAACCTTCCTTTTAAAGGAAGACTTGTTTCCCTTGCAGCTTCTGCACGTGTTCAAGTGGTGAGATACCCACAGCAAATGACGTTGCACGTCGAACTGCAGAAGCAGACGACAAACGGACAGATCTATCCGCCTTATCTAGAAATAGAATACGGACAAATCACAGCAGATCAGTATGCTACTGACAATTCGGTTCAGGTAATCTAGAAATGAGTGCGCGATGCATTCTGCTTACTTCTAGCTAATGATTAACTTTTGACAGAGCACAGTTGACCACAGGTGCGCGTCACGTTCAGTCAGTCAAGCGTTCCTGCTAATATAAGGGGGGGGGGGGGGGGCGGGAAGACTGGTAGAGAGGGTGAAACCAGAACGTCTGTGCAATTGTCCGCATAAGACTTTACCTGAAATAAACTATTATGTATTCATTTGTGCAGTCAATCATTCGTGCTAAGATGGGAGAGCGTGGACCTAGAACCACGACGTCAGACGCAGTTCCTACAGAGAAAGGTATAAAACGAGGCTCCCATCTGGACCACCATTCCACTTCACGTTCGACATGATTTCTCCGTTTCTTTGCATACCAACAATCTGTAACTCACCAGTTTATTCCAAAACTATTTTTTACAGGTATGTACACTGATAATCCATCAAAATGCACATATATTTATGGCAACACGCCTACAATGGTCACAAATAAACCACAAAAATAATTCCGGGCAAAAGGTCCGACATTCCAGCGCCAAATTCAAACGGGTATTCCATCTTCAATCAAGTTCGTACCGCAGCACAAGCTATATGACAACTGTTCTCAATTGCCAATCAGACCGTATTCTTTGATCCACTCACCTTTTCCCTGTGTTCATTTCCACAAATCATGAAACCTGACCAAAATTGATTCCGCCAGTGGTTCTTGTATCCATGTCCATGATGCTTCTTGAAGGCCACAATTTTGATCGGACCCGCACTGATATCCCAGCTGCTGTCTGATTGGCTGAAAGTTAGTGTAGCCAGTGAGCAAGCAGCTGGGATACCAGGTCGTGCCCGGTTAAAAAACAAAAAAAACAAAAATGATGGATACGAAAAGCACTGGCGGGATGAATTTTGGTCAGGTTTCACGATTTGTGGCTCTGGAATGTCGGAATTATTGCCCGAAATGGTATTTGTTGTTTATTTGCGACCATTACATGCGTGTTGCCATGTATGTGGATATTAATGGATTATCAGTGTGATATACCTGTAAAAATAGTTTTGGAATAAACTGGTGAGTTGCAGTTTGTTGTAATGTAAAGAAACAGAAATCATGTCCAAGGTGAAGTGAGATGGTGGTCCAGATGTGAGCCCTGAAGCAGTTCTAGGTCCACCCTCTCCCATTTTATTTGCACGAATGACTGACTGCACAGATCAATACACAGTAGTTTATTGCAGATAAGACCCCATATGGGCCATTGCACGTACGGATGTTCTAGGTTCACCCTCTCTACTAGCGCTCCCCGCTCCCTCCCCCCCCCCCCCATAGCACGATGGCTGTGAGTGAACGTTACAAGCTCTCGTGCAGCTGACCTTGGCCTCCAGCTGGTCTGAGTGAAGGATGCAACTGCGACCAAAGCCGAACTACTCAAGACAAACTGTTTTCAATTAAAATAAGGGTACTAGATTCATATTCTTTGTGAAAGGACCTTTTATTCAAATACCAGCATGCCTATAAATCCAGAGAATATAATGGTCGAGGTCAACAGGTTTCCTCGGGACACTATGGACCCAAAGCTAGCCAAGGGAAACTGCTGACTCAGTGAAAAACTTGGCACTGAAAAGCGTTAATACGCAAAGAAAGCGTTCCCTCCAAAATTAAAACGGTTGTGTCAGATGACCAACAAAGTATGCAACGAAGCAAACATCATATTTTTGTTTTAATACCGACATTTGTGATTACTGTTTTGTTCCACTTGACATATGATATTTTTTTTGCGCGGAAAGACAAGTTTCGTTTTGTTAAACTGAACTCTTCAACTTTCCGGAGGTCATAAACATAGAAAAATGCTGTAAACATTTTAAAGATACGTACGTTCTCGTAGAATACTTGCACTTTAGCTCTCTCGTGTTGCATAAATAGGCTATTTCTCAAAATTTCCACCAGTGCCAAATGATCATTGAATAAAAAAAATATAATACGAGTAGACAGAGAAGTTCCATTTGTTTATGCAGGTACAGTTTGGTGTAGAGTACAAAATGAATATGGACACACACAACAGAGATATCAGCATTGCCACTGGTGTTTTATGCGGGTTTGCCGTTTTGTATGCGGCTCTCAGAGCCTTGACCTGGATTCGACGGGCCGGAAAAGTAGCCGTTGACGTCATGGGTTTGATTAAATTTTTAATCTATACATGTGGAACGCTGGCAAATACTTTCTTCGTGGTCATCTTGGGGTGGACAACCTGGTGGTTTATTTTCTATAAGGTAAGTATTCAATGACGTGTAACTTTCTCGTTCGAACTCACTCGGGCGACGAGCGATCAGGGAACGGGTCCTCTCTCATGACACGAGTTGCAGCATGATACGGCGATGGCCAAGCAAGGTAGGCCTATTGTCAGAACGGTGCTGTGAACAGTGGCCCAGAAGCTTTGACAATATGTAATCGAGTAACAAGTTTAAGTTGCCCAGTTGGCCCATAATAAGAAGCTTGTCCTTTGGCATTGGAATTGGAATAGCTTCTGCTAAGTAGATCATAGAAGATGCAAGTAAACTTCATGTGTTGGAGTTTATCGACAGTAAATATGAAAAGAACATAATGATCTATTTTACACTATTGTATTCTACATGCAGCGTGATGCCATGGGTCTATTAGTATTAATACTATTATGTAGTCCCAGTGGATAAGCTTGCTAATTCACTGCCCTTGCTAACACTTGGCTGTATGATGCAACATGAATTTCGACTTTGTTCCGCTGTTGGAGGTCGCCCAGACTTCTGTGCCACCGCTGCCACCGCCGTTCATGGTCGTCGAACACTGTTACCCGGTCGTAGACCTGCTGCAACACGTGTCATCAAAGTGTTTTGGGTGGTTGTTGCTTGGCCGGTGTGTTTTTCGACTGGCATTGCAGCGCCAAACGGATGCGACCGGAACTCTGCGAAAATTAAAAGACCCTTTCTTCACTCCTCTTCAGGAGCGTTTCGCGGCCTGGCTTATTCTAGTTCGACGCTATGACCACCCCTCATTTATTTTTATAATATTTGCAATTTTGTTTTATGACGAATTTACTGAGAAAGGGTCTTAAGAAAGACAACACGATGCTTTGTCTGACTATACTTAGAACTGAATACATGGCCTATCTTACAATCGCTTTTGACTGCTTGTACCTCAATAAACAAAACTTGCGTCATTCATTGGTAGAAAAAAACCATGTGACATCCGAAAAAGGTGTTGCCACCAAGCAGAATAGTGTATCTGACATGTATCTATATTGTTCACTGTGACGAAATATTCTATTATATTTTTGTTTGGATATATTTATACTGGGTGACCCGTTCAGTCAAACTCTTCTTCCACGGGGCCCTGAGTAATACATCAGAAAATGCAGACATGGAAATATTTACAGAATACATTGATGACAAATAATGCAAACCGAAGCATGTACACATCTATCGTCTGTACAAATTTAATCACTTTAACTGTCTCATTATGTGTATGGTTTAAAATACCAGTGCTGATATGTCGATGGTGTACGGTGCCAGGGGTGCCTACCTTGATGTATGCGCAGCATCTGGTGGTCGTGGGTCTACGACGTAGACTATACGGTCTGCCCACTGTAGCAAGGAATGTAGTCCGACTAGTCGGTTAAAGGCTATGCACTGCCATACGTAATGCACGCGGGTACGTAGCATGTAAAATACCCGCCTAAAAAATTCGCAGTAAGGAGCAATCTTTACCCATCCGCTCTCTATCGTATGCAATCCAAAAGCGACTTTCTCGTAGATGGAATTTGATTTTCATTGCAACAGTAGGCCTACGTTTCAGGCTTCCGGATACAGGAATCCGAGTGTTTTAGGTCTACATTTTAAGAAGTATATCTCTTTCTCTTACAGTGGCAAAGTTACGTTGTACTAATTCCAAGCGAGGAAGCGAACTACACTTTTAGGGCTTATCTTGGAACAGCGTTTGCTCTGAAATGTCTTCAGATAATTCACATCATAGGCTGGCAAGCCATGGTCGATATATTTTTTGTTGACTGGGAACGGCCGCAGAAGGGCGCCACCGGTCCCTCTGTGCCCGCTAACACACAACGAGGAACGCGCTATCCCAAACAATCAGTTTCCATATGGCGAACATATTTTGTTGCAAACGAATGGAGTGAAATTCAAACAGAACGGAGGATCAACCCCTACATACAGATACTGGTAGTCGTTCTTCTTCTCGAGTTTGTCGGATTTAAGAACATGACAGGTTTTGATTCCAAAGTTGGTCTCAATATTGGGAACCAAGAGTATCGCAGTGATCCAACGGTCTTCTTTCGATTCACAGTGGGGGTTTTGGTATATGTCATTGTCGGTATGTTCGACTTTTTCCACATTTCAATAACAGAAATGTATTGTTCCCCTTTTATAGTGAGTTGTAGATCGTGAAATGCATTAGGTTGTATAGAGAGACTACAGTGCTTTGTACATTTTCTCAATTTGAAATGGAATATTATGTTGAGAGGAAATGCCAAAATGCTTTATATATATTTATTTATGCTATGAACGTTTATTTTGAAGCATGCTTTTAATATTCAATGTGATTATTGCTTCCGTGTTAAACATATTCGCACAAGCGACAAACATTATTATACCTACTAAGTGAATCAGACTGGCAGTGGTGAAGTAGAAGCTATTTATTTTTATAAAATTCTCGCGGTGTTTTCTCCTGAGAATCTCCGTAGAATTCTGCAAACAAATTATTTTTGTGATGAAAAATTGACTTCATTGCTCATCCCTATATACAAAACGTTATCCATGCATAGAGCTGTCTCACCCAAACTATACATGAGTTACTTACTGCAGGCCTTGCTCTTAATGACATTTCATATCATCAAAGACATAAATGATATGCGCATCATGTTTCAACAGTGCATGGATTTTCACATGCCACGCAAAGACAGTCCCCAACAGCACTGCAATACACCATACAGCATATATCTGCATTGTTAGAATAATTGAAAATTTCCATTTGTGAACAGAATACCGTCCTGTTGTGCTTATAATTTCAGCTTTCGCACAATGGCTGTTCTACACATTTATCTACGCTCGTTTTAAGAGACATCCAATTCAGGAATTCGTTGATCTCTGCTCTATGTGTAACATTAGTGTTTTCATCATGTCACATGACCTGTACGGATATTACATCCATGGGCGGTCGGTGTATGGGAATGTAGACGTGGGATTGCGAGAAATGTACGAGAACTTAGAAAAAGAAACGGTGAGTATCTGTCTGAATGACACATTACATGTACAACCAATACGACACATGCATATTTAAGTTCCAGCCTAAAATCGCTTGTCCTGTCGCTAGGCAACAGCAGTAAGCATCCGCCCTGATGCGCGCGTGCTAATGGATACACCAACGTGGCACAAACATTTCTGGAAACAAACTGATATTACAAGCTCAGTGGGTATGCAGAGAATATCACTAATGCTAAAATCCAAGTCCTTATATGTCTATATGCAAGAGTAGCACATATTGTCCTCCTTGATACAGGCATGTACCCGTACATATGGATACTTTCTTGTTGAGCCGTACGGGCTAGAGCAGCCCAGCACCTAACATGAATGTGTCGCATTCTTGATAGTTTTCATGTGCAGTAACTCTTCACTTTCTTTGGTCGAATACAGATAATTGTACTATCTTATGCTTTTTATTTGTGCTATCATTGACTTGATGGTTCACCTTTACAGCCGCATTTAAAATTTTCAGAACGAAATTCATTCTTGAACCGCAACTGACAATCGAGCATTTTTGATTAATATGTGGCACATGATATTTTGACAGTGTGGCCTCCCCCCTCCCCCCCCCCCCCTTACTTGAAACCCTGCGTCAGCACCACATGTCTCAGCAGTTAGACATCTAAGTAACGTGAAAGGGAATTGTCCCGAAGGTGATTAAAGTCTTCAAATCAAATGTGTCTCAAGCAGAAAGTAGCGATCGGGCAAAATGTGAAATTCTCCGCCTTGCCTGCTCAACAGGTTGACTTTGCGCCATTGGTAATCTTGAAATTGGAAGCACATTCGTGTATATGAATCTTCTTACAATCTGTAAATGTGTACAGTGAAATTTATCTTACAGATGCGTTGACATGTTCACACAAATAGAGGAATCGGACCACACAAGGTCAATAATGATTTACAGCAGTAAGTTTTAACTGGCGTATATATATTATGGCGGGTTGCCATTTACAGGGTATTTTTATATGTTAATTTAGGAAAATCTAATGGGTGATCGCGGACTGATACCTGGTACTGAACAACAAACTTTTCAGGTGGCTATTCCGAAGAAGTTGAGAGCTGAATATAACAAAGTGTTATTGACGGTCACCCTGAAGCAGGTAATCTGTACAATGAAGATATATTATACTGACTTGTATGACATCAGCAACAGCCAATAGATTTGAGGAAATAGTGTCACGTGGACGTTGAACGTCTCAAATACAAATGATTGTTTTTACTTCTACCCATTTACCGTATAGCCAGGCACACGTATAAAAGATACATATCAACATTTATTAGTCTTTACCTCTTGTCTGTGAGCAGGGATATTTTTTCTAAGATCCCATTTTGGTGTCAGTGGAGAAAACCCGTAAAATAAGGGAGAGCAAGAACAGAAGCTTCTACTGCTCTCCTGTAGAGGGCATCTCAGTCATTCAGGGCTAGAGTTGTGTATTCCCATTACTTTTCATTGTAATTTACAGCTTAATAACTTTAAAACCACTTGTTGCAGGAACAGCAAAATTTGTGTGGTAAAATTATGTACATAGCTGAAATGTTCACATAAATTGTATTCTTGTAGCTATAAAAGAAGTCTTCTAATTTGAGTTTAATTTAACATGTAATCCAATGAGAATACACATCTCTAGCCCTAAAGAAATATGTGTATTGGATTGTGTATTCAACAGGATACACGGATAATTGGTAATTGTGACCATTCCTATCGGTCGAGGTGGCAACACAAATTAGTGTTTAAAAATCTGGATGAAAATGTTACAACTATTACCAATTTTTCAACATTGGCTAGCGTTCCATACCACGCGCTCTTCAGCAGGCTACGAGCCTTGAGAAGGCATCTTGTCCGAGGGACACTTGAAGCTTAAGTGTTCTCGTTATCGGAAAACATTTTGAATTCTGGCAATACATATTTAGAAAGGTAAGGAACGCATATGTCTTTAGCTTCCCTGGACACTGCTTGAACGTTAAGGAAAATCAAGACGTTGATTCAGCTTTTTTTTTTTTAAGAAGGAAAAGCACAAAACGTCATATATTATTTCAACAGACTCGTCGTGGCGCCCAGAGGCACGCGTCCACAGGAAGACAACTGGATAGCGATACAGAACTTTTCTTGGAAGCCTATGGGATTTTAAATCGATTCTTGCAGTCATTTATCGAGCACGTGAGTCACAACACCATATTCATTTATACTTAGCCATCACGGAGCAAGTCTGGCTACACATTTTCATCCTTAAAACTGGACACTGACATTTCAACAACATCACATTACAAATAGAGATGGTGTACTTTATGACTTAACCGTGATTTCAATGCTGTGATCTACACTGTCATACACACATATTATACTTTTATAGGCATCGAAAGAAAATCGCTATGTGCAAAGAACAGGCTGAGAGCAGGGAGGACGTGTTAGTATGACCCATGTGTTTCAAGCTAAATGGTGCGAAGTAAGACATGAAGTGCGGTATGGCAATGATGTAGGCCTGTGTACTATTTTCATTCCAGTCTTTGCAAGGGATAGACTACATGGTCAAAGATAAACGGCTCATGGAGCATATAATGGATACAGAATTTGACGACTCGTCAGAAGTTGGAATATTTTATAATGGTACGTAAATATCAACGAAATGACTGGATATATGTTTATTTGATCGCAGAATAACACCCTGTAACGCCCCCCCCCCAAATGGTATACACACTGACATATCTGAAATGATTTGAGCGGTAATACGTCACTTGTAAGACTTGCATGGAATCATATTAATACAATTCACAGAGCATAGTCATATCGAGAAAGGCGTTGCCTTCTCAGAAACACGCGAAAATAACATGGGAAGTAAAAATAACATTCGACGTATGTCTGGTAATGTTTGAGTATATCATGTGACATAGATTTTATAATTTGGTGATGTTCGCAAGCAACATGCACAAGGAACCTTAGAATCTAGTCAATATGTTGACTATATATTACCATTTGGGGACAATGTTCAGTTATCAAATTCATCTTCATTTTATTTGATTCACATGAAACTGTTGATGTAGAAAATGTTCAAAGATTGACTATCAAAAGTATTCATTAACACATTTGAAAACCAGTCTCCTCTGTACATACTTAACACTTTCTTCGGTTAGGTGCATTCAATTTGGATCTCGCATATTTACAAGATCAGTGGCATAAACTTGGAAAAAGTAAATTAGATATTCTTGTCAACTGCAAGAAGTTCTGTATGACAGATATTCAATTTATGCGTAGATTATAAAACATGTAACAGAGGGCATTTTACATGCTGTTTGCTTGCTTTTAATTTCCGTCGTAGTAAAGAGGAAATGCTCACTAGAAACAAGACCAGGATCTTAATTTTCTGAAGAATAGTGAATAGGTTGTTGCCTCCCCCCTCCCCCTCCCCCCCCCCCAGCACCTCCAAGCTCCGTGTTTTGTCTGCTCGTAGAGATAACACGGAACTTGGTCTGCTTTGAAGGCAAAAGGAGCTGTGGTTATCACCAAACAGAAATAACTAGACATACCTTCAACGCAAAGCGTTGACTGAAGGGTCCGCCAGGAAAAAAAAAACGCTGCCATTTGCTCAAATTAGGTCATGGTGACACCAAAATCTAATCAGTTCTAATCTTCTCCTGCTAGATAAGCATACTGCCAAATTTGAGTAAAACATATTACGAGCATTCTGGAGATACTGTGGTAACGAGCCCTAACGAGCATGCAATTAGGCTGCCATTTGCTGAAATTAGGTCATAGTGACACCAAAATCTAATCAGTTCGTCTTGCCACGTAAGGTAACCATAGTCAAATTTGAGCAAAATACATGGAGACATTCTGTAGATATCGCGGTAACGAGAATGTGCGCATTCGGACAGAGGGACAACCCGAAAAGGTAAAGGGTGCGCCCCATTGCGCCGACCCTAAAAGAATGCTTAATGTGTTTTCAGATTCGGGCCATTCCTTTGATTACGTTTTATTTTTCGGTCACGAGACATCGCTACAGATTTTCGAAATGTTGTTCTTTGCCCTCGTGGACCTTGTATCCCAGAATTACATTTTGGCTGGTGTGTTGGTCTTCCTATTGGATCAGGTAGGTACACTCCTGCTGTTAGGTGAAACGAAAGCCACACTTCTATTGACCAGTATTTGACAATAAACATAAACATAAAGCACTCATCTGTTTTAACCATACCAAATCGCGTCCTTTTCCAGCAAGGAATCTTATTATTGTCTCTTAGTGTTAGTCAGTGCTAATCACAACAAAATTTGTGATAATCTGAATTATAACTGATTCAAATTCCTTGAAAAAAAAAAACAACAAAACCCTTTCATCCTTTCATTCAAGTACGAGCATGCCTACATTTCCAAAGAAATGAAGTATGATCCCAGTCCGACAAGTTTCTGTGACGCAATGCACCCAAAATAGGTCGACGAAGCTGTTGATACAGTTTCCAACGCAGCGCTGGAAAGGTTAACACTTTCCCGCTCAACTCGCTAAAGAGCACCCGGATATGAATTGTCTGACTTAACGTTTTTACTTACATTTCACGTTACCAGAAAACATTTTTGCCGAGATTTGATTGTAAGGCTATTCATGGTGGCATGCTCTAGGTCAATGCCTTTCCTCGGCGCGGATTGGGCGCAATGTGTTCCACCAACGCCAAGGAAAGCTATTGACTCGGTCGTACTCTGACCGGGAATGGTTAATTTCAAGGATAACTGAACGAATTAATAGCACGGCACCTGTGATGCGCTTTCTCGGGCATACATTGGATAAGCTACATTTCTGTATAATGAAAATCGCAAATGTGACATAAAAATTCGAAATTAACTTTTTGACACATAATTATGCACATATTTAAATTCTATCTGCAGTTTCTCTACAGACTTCGCAATACGTTAGGAGAGCGAAATATAGCCAAGAAGACAATGGTTGACCATCGATTCCTGATTTGATGAGACGATGATGGAATACACATGTTTAAACAATTTGACATGCTGTGGGGGTATGGCAGAATAAAAAACAATAAAAGCGACATTGAGCTAACAGAAAATGCCTGGAACAGAAACGTACTCAGTGATTTTGAGTCAGGCGACAACGGAGTTTTCGAGTTGTGATAATCTGGAAAAACTGAGCGCGGATTTTTTCTTTATCCGTTCATGTATTTTGAAATGTGCTTATTCAGCTTGATATTTACGCGACAGAGGGATCTGATATGCCGACCGACCATTGCAAACATTTTTTGACAAAAACAGAGCTGTGTTAAGCTTCTTTTCTCTATTTCCTTGTGACAAATGACTTAGAAAGTTAGAGGCCGAGGTTATTGGACTATTAAGCAAAACTAGTCTTGTACATGCTAATCATTCACGGGGATTTACATAAATTAAAACATACCGTGCGAGTTCAGTAGATCTGACATTGAGAAAATGTCTTAGAAAATGCCCTGCATGTTTTTGGCCTCAAGGGTTTATTGAATAAGATGGTTTTTGTTTGAATAGAACCGGAAATTAATCTTAGAGATATACCCATGATATAACGGACATTTTGGTGCAGGTACTTGTTGTCTACAATTCATCAAAAGATTAACATGGTCTGTTGACTAGTATATCAACATTAAAAGTAGGCCTATTCTGTTCCTTTCTTCAGATCGTTTTTGGTCAAGAGTTTTAAACTTTGGACATGTGACAGATAGCATATATGTCTACCAAAATATTTCAAACTGAACAAACTTATCCAGATCCGGTTGGACACCTACCTGAAAATAGAGCATTCGTCCTATTTTCTCCTTGGCATTTAACGGGATTTCAATGGAAAGCTTCTTTAAAATTTACAATTCAGTTACACCTTTTTAAGCCGCAGGTCAAATGTACATTGGTCTATATGATTTGTATTTTCTTAAAAAAAATGGACTTGGGCTGTATACCATAGGCTATTTTACTTTTTGACGCTCGACAGTCGAGTGTGATAAATGTGACTTGGTTATTTTGTCTCGGTATCAAAACGCTTGTATCTCATGGCCCATTTACAGCCAACACATATATGTAGGATGGAATATACATTAATCTTGCCTGGCAGTAGGTATGCAGAAAATGCATCAACCTGAAAAGTTTAACAGTTCTTAGGTATTGCTATCGTTTCCAATAATATAGCTAATTAGGATGTGGGCTGATGGTAAGGGCAAAATAGAGAACTGCAAAATGCAAAGTGGAGACTGACAATTAGTACTCGATTGATGAAAGGTATTCTTAATCCATGTTTGAACATACATTTTCATAAAGATATTTTTGCGTTTGATATGTAAGTGAAATAAACGTTTTTATTCCATGTTTGCGCTTACACTCACTACAAACACTAATATAATGCGACTATGTGATCTGCTTCCTCGTATTACATAGTCATAGTTCATATGCAAATTAGCCATACGCGCCGAGGGCAACAATCGAGCCGTCGACATGATAAAAAACTGTTTGAAATATCTTTTTTTGTACATTTCTTTCACTGTAAAGCATGGGATTAATACAAACCATGTCTCGTATGGGTACCTGGGCTCTCAGAACAGACTCGTGTGTTCTTTGGAGCACATACATCGCAGTCTCCGCCTTCGCGATGTACCGCGCTGCAAAAAACACACTTTAATGTCTGTTCTGTGGGCCCATGCAGGTACTTGCACTCGCTATAGTTTGTCTATATACATGGCAGAATGTCTCTCCGGTGTCGAAATTAGAATGCTGCTCGAAGATTTAGAGGCAGGTATACAGACAAAATCTCGACTTGGCACACGGGAAAATCTAGTTATTTCATAATGGGGCTGTTAGGAGGGTAATAAAAGTATGTGTTGCGGCCATCACATCTGCTGTTCCGTACCACATAGTACGGTACCATATTTGGTAAGGAGCGCCGGACTATTTTGATTGACCTGGGTCTTTTCTATAAGTACGACCTTTTTATCGTCTGCACATGTCATGTAAGATATGTCTTTTTTGAGTCCGTATCATACAATAATCAGGATGATTTTAGATTCATCATGGCACTACAGGATAACAAATCAAAATGTTCTTTCGGACAGGGTGTAAAAAATTTCATATCATTCAGAGGAAAATCATTGCGATCCTTTTATTCTCCAAATTCCCGTTCCCTTCCCAGACCCACCCCCTTGCGATGTGGTGTGTCGGGCCACCCCGTTTTCGGTGTTATATCAGGTTGTACTCGGCCCTTGGGGGCAATGCCACAGTCAATAAAAATCCACAATATGAACGTACACGCTGCTGTGTTTAGTCACGTGTAAATTCAGTATTAAATTGATTTCATTATGTGTGAGCAATATATCCTGATGGAGAATTCCAGCGACAATAGTATCCCAGATGGTGACCTAGCAAATTTAATCCATGATATCGAGGCCAGAAATGAAAAAAAAAAAAAAAAAAAAAAAAATGAAGCCGCAATCGAGGCGGCTCTCGACTCGATTGCAGCCTCAGGTGATTGACAATTGAGAACATGTGTTACAGGCCTTCGTCGGATATCATGACAGAAGCGCTACTTCGCTGCGGTCATGATATTCGACACAGGTCATATAGAATCCACACAATCACTGGATGGGGAGTATTAAAGTCTATACTTAATTCAACTCTAATAATTACCCCCAATGCAGCGCTTTTCGCATAGTAGGCCTACACAGGTCTACCACTAGTACCAGCCACCAAGGTGATTTCCCAGTAAAGTGGCACTTCAATGCAATCAATAAGGGTAGTGGCAAATAACCGCTCTGAATTTAAGTGTTTGTAACTTAAGAGTTCCTTTGATTCTACCAACCTTAGAGCATCGCGCGCGCGCGCGCGCGCGCACACACACACACACACACACACACACACACACACACACACATAGTTGGACTCTGAGGAAACACTGTTTTCAACTTTAACATCACATTTGGAATCGATTAGGAATGCCAAATAGTAAAAACGGTAGGTCAACGGTTTCAAATGGATGTTTGCAATTCTGTCAACAGTTGGCGCTGCATGTATGTAGACAAAGCGTTCCGGCCAACCTCAAAAGGTTTTAACACCCAAAACTGTTTGCTTCAAATTTAAAGCACGTAAACACAAATTATAGTAATTTTTGCATAAATAAATGTTATCCGCCCTCATAAAATGAAGAAAGTGCGTTGTGAATTGCTTGATGGAGCCGTGGTTAGCCCTGATACTAACACTTGTCAAGATTAAAATTCAGCCATCTGATTGGCTTTTGCCCGCTGCCCATGATAGAATAACAGAATGTTGCATAGTGGAGCATTCGGGATCGCGTTGGTGACACGTGTTGGGACATTTTTCGGTTTTCGCTAGGTTAAACCGAGCGAAAATTGAAAAAAAATGTACCAACGAGTGTCACCAACGCGATCCCAAATGCAAGCCATGCAACATTCTTTTTCTCACATACCTTTGAACGTAAAGTAATTTTACAGCAGCCAAAAAAAAAAAAAAAAAAAAAAAAAAAAAACCTCTGAAGCGAGAAGTTTCCCACTTATTGCGCTATTTTCATAAAGCGAATATCCGAAACATGCAAACATATCCATACGCAGCGACAGTCTCGAGCACATGCTTGCACGAGAGTTAACTTAGGTTTGGAATATGGGGAAGCAAAGTCAAAATGGCGTCGCTTCCGATTTGATTTGCACTTGTGCAACTTGAGAATATCGCTAAAATTAGGAATGAGGCGTAACGGATTTTATTTGCGCAAACGCAGTTCATTAATACTGCTAATAAAATTGTGGAAGCAATATGCTTGTGCTCCTTTACTTTTGTTGCTTGATTCAAACATACTGGGACTTCCGAACATCCTTGCCAGCCAACTCCAATGAAATTTAAAGGATCAGCTTGTGACAGAGGGACTGCTCCACCCTAACCTGGTGGTGGACCAGGCGGTGTACCCCATATGTTGATCTCTTCGTGACAGGCCTAAAAGCAAAACTACCAATTTATATGTTCCCCATTCTAGATCCCCAAGACAGGCAGTTGGTCTGGCCATATGTGAAATACAAAATGCAGCCAGTTAAAAGAAAGATGTCACGCACATAATTTATTTTATTTAACACAGTGGTCTCCCTTTTATGAAGCCAGTCAAATGCACCACAATTTCGTTACTAGTAATAGCAAACCATTATTTCCTGCTGAGTGGGACTTTAGGAGGCCATTTAGATTATGTATATATATATTCTCTGGACAAAAAGACACAAGTTCAATACGTATATTGCACGTATGGTCAGGAAAAAAGCCAAAGTATACGTGGTCAGGAGAAGGGAAATATTGTCAGATCTGGCCTTTCAGTGGAAACCTGAGCCATGAGTTAAGAAAAAAAAGAATCTGGCTTTGCTATCCAAACATAACTTATTTTTGAAAGATCGCCGCCAGACTGGGTCTACGTTGTTTACTTTTCAGTTTGAATCTTGCTTTTTTATTTGTATTAATGTTAAAAGCCGGCTATAACGCAAATTAATTTACGTCTACATTGATGCGCTGTACAAGCAATGTTATTCCGCATAATAAATATAGTTCACGCATGTGTGCAAAACAGGAAACAAGTCCAAAGTTAACAGGTTGTCACCGTTAAAGTATGCATGCAACGAGGGAAACAAGATTAGGTGCTCTGGAGGCACAAGCTGTGGTCCTGAAATTAGTATGTAACTTATTCCAGCTACGAAGCACATGCTTAGGCCTATAACAATCTACAGGCTGTCACTGACTCCATGATGGGTTTACAAATAAGTCGCCGCAAAGGAACAGAAGGGTTATTGCAATTATTTATGTAGGCATTTGTGATGGTGCAATCACGAAACAGTCCATTTAATTCCTGTGTTGGCTGGTAGGAGGCTAGACTGAACCTGCATGGGGAGGTGGTGTCAATGGGGTATAGCGATGGCCCTAGTAGACCTACTGGTATTGCTGATGTCGACGGCAGGGTGTCGCACTTCTACGAAAGCAGTATGATGAGATTACCTGGCGCTGATGGAAAGCGGACTGGGACAAGCATATTTGCAGGCCTGCCAGCGAGGATGTGAGGAATGTTCCGGTGTTGCTCAATGGACACTTCACTGTAATTATTAAAGGTCCCAAACGCCGAAAGATTTTTTTTGTTCAAAGTGAAGGACTTATTACATATTATTAAAGCACTTTTGTGAAGGAAATTTGCCATATTCACACAGGAAAATAACTTTATTTGCATAGGAATTTTGTTGCCCTTGACAGGCCTGAAGTTGACAAGTTCGCGGCTTTTTGGCCATCAAGCGGGCACTGGGTCATGACATCACGCAAGGGAGTCGATGTGGTAAGCTATTACAATGGATAATGGCGATAGAGAAAGGTAGCGACGCTGAGAATGAGCTGGATCTCCGTTTTAGCTGTTCCTTTTCCGAAGAGGAACTTACTGAGGACGAGGGGGAGATGTAGGGTTAGGGAGGGAGAAGGGCAGATAAATTGAGCGTCACCGGAAGGAGCCTCAATCAGGCTACGACATGCCACAAAGCCGGTTTTTGCCGGTGCAACGGGACTGAGTATGTGCTCAGCACTGATCATGCGGTAGCTACCAGTACCACGAAGATCACTAGAGCTGGAGCTTGGGAAGTTTAGAATGGTAAGGGATCCAAACGTCATTGTGCGAAGATTCCTATATGAGTGACTGTATGGTTGAAGTTTAGGCCTATGGAAGGCCATCTTGAGCGGTTGCCGATAAGCAATACCGGCAGAATATGCTTCACGCTAAGAGTCAGTGTAAATACTAAATGTAAACTCAAAACCAGCTGAATTTCAAATCATATGCCCACGTGCAGCAGGCTCTTACTTAGTCTTATTCTATGTACCAATTTACAACAATTAAGGCCTGGGATACATGAAGTTAAAGAATCACATTGAAAAGCATCTGTAAGGCCCGTGCACGCCTAAACGGATTAACAATGACTACTGTAGCATGCTGCAAATTTCAAAAGAGAGGGGAACACAAAAGCACTGGACCACAGCTTAACTGAATACACATAAGCCACACAACAGGAGGTGCTACTGTTTTGCCTGCGTGCAGTGTACCCGCCTAAGATGGCCTGCCTTCTTGGTTAAAAAAAATTCTTTTATTGAAAAAAAAAAAAAAAAAAAACTACCGGGAGCAAGAGTGTAGTCCTATGTGACTCCCTTACGCATATAAAATCGGTGAAAATTAAGCACTGTGTGGCAAAAACAGGGTATACGTCACTGAACGAAAACAAGAAGTGCACACAAGACTGCAAATCACCATAGAATAAATGGCCTGTCCCTTTATTGTGGGCTTTACTCTGGCAGTACTCAGAAACCTTAACGTCAACCAGTCACTATATTATAGGATTTTACGCCCAAAAAATTCTGAAAAGCATCCCTTACTACTACAAGACTTAACTTCCCAAGCGCCAGCTTTGGTTATCTTCCGTGGTAGCTACGGCATGGTCAGTGTAGTCACAAGCTCAGTCCCAGGTGCACCAGCAAAGACCGGCTTTGTCGGTTCACCATGGTGGAGGATTTCAGACTGGACAACTGGGAAGAGTTCCCCGTTTGCATCCCCATTTGAATCCAGTAAGCCATGAGCACACAGACATTCACTGCTGCCAGTCAATGTTCACAATCAGAGTTGGTGTAGAAGCTCCCTTCTGTGACGTCACAGACCCGGGTGGTCACATTGTGACGGAGAGTAGCAATGCTTGACGAGAGCAGCCATCCAATGAGCTCTTCTAGGCGATTACGCACGATAAAATAGTGAATAAAGTATATATTGTGTCATCGCAAAGGCAATTATTTTGACAAAAGTGCTATAACAATTCAACTCTTTCATTTTTCATAAAAAAATAAGTATTTGGCGAGGGGAAACTTTAACCGCGGCACCACACCATTTTGTTTGTTTGTCAACAGTGTCATCTGCTATATAGTTTTCTATGAATGGAATTCCATAGCAGTCACGTGAATACTATAGTTTTACTATTGAAAGTAGTCCCTCAATTGCAGTTTTATTAGATGGTCTTTATATCGTGTCACAATAAAATTCTAATGTGCTAACCAATCAGATTGCCTAAAAACCTTGTCCTCAACTAGTTGGTACCAAGTTTTTGTCCTACATCGGAAGAAAACCTGTATATATAAGGTACGTGAGAAAGCATTTCACGAATGTTTGACTGAATAATAATAATAATAATAATAATAATAATAATAATAATAATAATAATAATAATAATAATAATAATAATGTGGTTCTTTGCTTGTAGAAGAAGGAGGAGGAGGAGGAGGAAGAGGAGGAGGAGGAGAAGGAGAAGGAGGAGAAGGAGAAGAAGAAGAAGAAGAAGAAGAACAACAACAACAACAACAACAACAACAACAACAACAACAACAACAACAACAACAACAAGGTAATCCTTATCAGCTTGTGCTGCCATGTTTTCCAGGGCCAGAGCCGAGACTGAACGTTATGAGGACAGGCCTGTACATGCGACTGTCACATACTCGTTGGCGACAGTCGCATCTCATACTGTAGACGTATAGTAGGCCTATAGCCTATATGGCTATGGCGGGCTTAACTGTCGGTGATCACTTGCAACGCAACAGGATATATAGAAATAAGAATTCCGCATGGAGTACGGATTGAGACGGCGCGAGTGGGAGAAGTAGGTTTTCTAGTATGTCTGAAGCTTATCCTGAATGGGTTATCCTGCATGGGTATGAAGGATAAGGTTATAATTGATTTGTCACTGATTAGTTTCAAGTAGTAGACAAACCAATGAGAGACCATGGTGCATTTAGGAAAATTGCGTGCTCTGTACGCAATGGATTTTATGCATCCACATGTTCCTTTAATGTCTGATTAGCCAGTCAGGCTGCCTATCTGCTTATCAGTCTGACGTGTTATGAATAGTTAATGAGCGTCACTTCAGGAAAGTCTGTGGAGTTGGGCAGAAGTTTCGCTGAGTTTTTCGATCAGTTTTAAAAGTTCCCTCCTCCTCCCTCAACTCCACCGTGCAAGATATAATTTTCTTGCACTGGAGAGGTACCAGGAGTTTGACAATGATCATGATTGTGGTAGTGCTGGAGTGATTTGTACTTAGTAATTGGTGGTAGCATTAATAACATTTCTTAACTTTGGTGCTTACAGTGCTATAGAGTGATTAAGTGCTTCAGACTCTTCCGCGTGTTCAGGCGATATGTTGGGTCCCAGTACTGCTGTGATTATTTCTCAGGGAAAAGTGAGATTAGCTTCTGTTCCTTAACGCTTTTTTTGCCCCAAGGGGTTTTTTAGTGCGGGGGAAATTCGTAGCATATCAGGGGCGTTGGTCCCCTCCAAACTGCTTTATGATGGAAATTATACATAATGCGCCATACTATCCAGGTGGGATCGCTCTTATTAAGTAGCCCTAGTAAATACAGGGCGATATTGCTGTTATGATTTAGTCTTCATTTCTAGGTTTAGATGGTTTACTTAGTTATGCTGAAATGTTTATTAGAATAAAATGTCAGTCACACAGCAGTGTGACATAGACAACAACCATTCGGTGTTTTCATGTTTTGGTATGTGTGAGCGTGTGGGTGCATAAAGGAAAATAACGACTCCTCCCACTTTCAAAATGGCGTCGTTTTCAAATATATTTCGCCGATAGAGCTTCGATTTGGTGCGTATTTTCCCTTTCCAGACATAGGAGAAAGAAAATCTAGTATGGGTGGCCCATTGAGGATTAAGTTGGTTAATGATCACTCGTTGTTGGACTTCCATGTTGTCGCTACGCACAGCCTCGCGAAAACACGAAAATCAAACAAATGGCGATCCCAACGTTATCCTCAATTGGCTACACATATTGGATTGTTTTTTTCTCGATCATGTTTGGAGAGTTGAGGGACAATGTAACGACGACAAATGTCACGGGGAATATTGTTATAGTTAACAAATCACGTGAAAAGATGAATGCATGAAGTGAAAATATTTCAGGCTGAGCGTGAACGTAATTGCTGGCTGCTGCACATAGATCTACTAATAATAACTGACAGCTGTCGTTACTAAATACTGCCCGATATAACGAGACAAAAACCGTCACACCTGATGCAACTTAAAAAAATTCCATTTGGTAGCAATGGTGTGTTATTGGCCACACCGATACACTTTTCTTCAAAAAGTCACAGATACTCAAGGTTGTTGGTATTTGCCAATGAAAAATGTAACTCCACAGTGTAGCTTTATTCCAGTTGTTTCTGTCATAACTTACTCCACAATTTTTTGCACTAAATAAAAATCCGGTACTGATGTTCAGAAGGGCGACAAAAAATTGTGAACGTGATGAAGGAATTCTGAAAGTCAGTCACAGAAAATTGCAAGTTTGAAGTTTTGGGGAAGCTGCATAAATTCCTCTGTCGTGATACTAGCTGACAAAGTTACATGTCTGTTGGTCACATATGCATCATTCTTCACAAGGCATAGGTTAGACGGTAAGTGTCGTACTTTTGAAAGGTCCTTAATTGGTCACTCTCCGCGTTTTGCTGGGATATGCGACAGTATTTGGTACCATCCCACCTATAGGAAAAACTCTTGCACTTCGTATCCACGCACTTTTGAACACACTCACCAAAACCAGATTGACACTGGAAACTAAGAGTTGAGTTATAGATGTACCTTTCGGCCCGGTACCAGTGGATACTGCGGACACTTCTACCTGGTTTTTCCCTGCGGGCCGCTGCCAAGTCACTAGCTGACCTCTTTGAAATATGTCTTAAACGGCTATTGACAGCTTGTCTTTCGGGGTTTTCCATAGTGGCCTTGATCATCATTTCAATGGACCTTGGAGAGAGCTGACTCAAATGGCGATTTGTCTCTTCTCGTTCAATTCTCGCGACCATAGCATTCACGTCTTCCTCAACATGCCTGTTACTCGTCGTGAGGCCCGCGAAGCAGGAAATGAAAACTGCCACGACTGAGAACTTCATTTTTTTCACTGCAAAAGTAGATAAAAGCAGGATTTCATTCATTCTATGGACAATGCGTAGAACGAACTAGGCTACCTGGGTGATAAAGCACGGAATCGTGGGATCGAAAATCTAAGAATGCTTAAGGCAACTTTTTTTAGCTCAGCTGACTTCTTCGTCAGCTAAGCTTATTTTATGGCCCTACGTCCATTGTTGTCATCCGCCGTCCGTCAACAATTCACATTTTGGACTTCTCAAACTCCGCTTGCCATATTCGCTTCAAACTTGATGGAATCTGCCTTTGGAGTGTCTCTTGAAAGTTTGTTCAAAGTCATACTCCAATGTATTTTGGACCCTTAATGAATTTTTTGTGCATGTTTTGGCAAAATCGATACTAATAATAATAAAAAAAAATCTTCCCCGAAAGCGCGAGGAACATTTCTGGAGATTTTTATACCTTAATTTGTTGAAAAGGTGGCACGGCGCTGCAATTTTTGTTTGTTTGTGATTATGAATTTTTGTGTGTTTTCGCCTGTTTTCTTCTTCATCTGCAAAAATGTCCCTCACATTGTTCTGAAACTTGCTGGAAATCGAGCTCATAGGAGGATTTTTAACGAATTTTTAATTCAATTTGAGTACCTGTCGGTTAATGCACGTCTTCCCGTTGTTAACCATATGTCAATTGGGACTGCAACGGTAATTCACATTTTTTTACTTCTCCAAAACACACAAAGATTCACTTCAAACGTGGTGGTGGTGCACCTCTACCAAATTTGTCCAAATGGTCATGCCATTAAAACGTTTAGATATTTCATTATTATCATTATTTTTTTTGCGTTTTATGTGAAATCTTCTTTTCCAAAACCGCCTGTCCAGTTGCCTTGAAATTGTACTGGGGCACTTCTGAGAATCCCTAGACCTCAGTTTGTTGAACAGGTGGCGCTGCGATTCTTTCTCATTTTTAAAAAAGATTTTTGTGCACTTTTCCTTTTCTTCACTTCTTCCAAACTGTAAGCTGGATTCCCTCAAACTTTTGGAAATGTACATTTACCTAATCACAACCAAAATTGCTCACAACATGCTGTCATTTTCTGATTTTTAGCAAATTATCAAAATTAGAAATAATGCTAAGGGGATATGTGCATATTAGCATCATTACGTTTCAATAGAGATTGCAGCAAATCTGACATACTGGCTTATATGATAATTTTGGATACTTGAAGCATGCTTTGTCTTAAGCACTGATAGAAAAGTAGCGATTGGCTTTTCATAAGGGGATATGTATATGTTAGCAGTGTTAGTTTACAATAGGGATAACAGCAAATCTGACATATTGGCTCACATCTCGATAATTTTGGAGATTGGACACAAGGTTAGTCTTAAACACTAATAGGAAATTACGAATTGGGTTTCTTTTGGTGTTAATTTTGACCTGGAGTGACATTGAAAGGTCAGCTGATATAATGGCAAATATCTCGGTAATAGTGGATCGTAAAGCAATGGTTTCGACCAAACACCAATGTGAAAGCACCTATGGGGTTGCTTTTGGTGTTTATTTCGATTTTTAGTGACATTGAAAGGTCGCATATGTCTTGGTAATAGTGGATTCCGTCACTTTTCATTGAGAAACGTCTCGTCAACTGTATGAGTTAGGATTGACATTACAAACAGTAATGTTAGTCTTAAAGAAAGGCGAAATTGATATTATTCTGATGTTTACATTAACCACTAAGCCATTTTTTAAAAATTACATAGGAACACTTCTGAATGCCTCTTATCTTAATTCACCCAACAGGTGGTGTTTCAATTAACATTGAGGTTTTGTGAATATTATGTAGTGACTTTTAGTCGTCATAAATATACAAATTAATGACACCAGAACATGCAGAAGGGCAAATGAGTGTGTATGTTGTCGCATATAATCTTTCATGCGCTTTTTTGTCATATTAATCTAACTAGCGATTAGTAAGAATGCATGATCAATTTACCTGAAGTGCGATGCACTATTAGTTCCTTAATCATATGTAAGTGAAGTAGGCTGCAGGATTTCGTATCCATTGATATATCTCGCTGATGAAATTTTAAGAGGGCGGGCCACGGGTATTTTTGAGATATATGTATTTTGAGATATATATATTTTTAATTTTTTTCCGTGAATTATGATTCACCTTTGTTTTATTTTCTGTCATTTGTGAATAGCCCAAATTTTTCTGTCAATTGTGAATAGCCCAAATTTTTCTGTCAGTTGTGAATCAGCCAAATTATTTCCGGTGTCTTGTGATAGTGGTAAAATGAATATTCCGTGAAATGTGAAAAGTACAAATTATTTTGTGTGAAGCGTCACGAGAAATCCCTTCACCCACCCGCCTCCTCCGTGTCAAGAATTGTCATGACAAGCAAGAGATCAACCGGGCAAGATTTCAACATCGAAGCCACTTTTGTTTCCCTCCAAACTATAATTAAAGTTTTTATTTTCAGACTTAACTTATTTGAAGGTCAATGGGGCATACCAGATGCAATATCAGTTTGCGAGAGAGAGAGAGAGAGAGAGAGAGAGAGAGAGAGAGAGAGAGAGATGTGGAAGTTAACTATAACAAGGAAATGTTTGCTACGCAATAATAGAAAGATGAGTTGCAATTTGATTGGCATAATGGGAGGTATTCATATCAACTGGGATCCTGTGCTATAATAAAAAGATGAGTTGCAATTTGATTGGAGGTACTCCTATTAACTGGAATCTTGTGCTGCCCTCTACCCAACAGCAAGGAACTTTGCGGGAAGGAGTGCAGGTTTCATGTATTAAGCAGGCCCAGATTAGTTTCTATGATAAAAGCAACATGTGAAGAAAGGCTGAAAAAGCTTTAGCAAAGTCATTCATTAGTTTTGAAACATACAAAATGCTTAACATATTCAGAAAATTACATTTCTTTGGTAGAGAAAGTGTCATTTTTCGATGGTTAAGTAACATAACTGGCAAAAGTGCCCTCATCATAGCAGAGGCAAGTTCCGTTGCCGTGCAACTGGGGGGACCGGAGCGGGTCTGCAGTTTTATACAGTTCAATATGAATACCTTCTAATGCATAGAAGAATACATTAATATGGTGTTACTAAGGCCACACTGTTAAGTTCCATGCACTGAAATTGACATTGTATGTGCACATAAATCATATTGCATGATTAAGTGTGTCGCATTCGGGTCAATTGCAGGGAAATTATATGTCATCAGTGATAAAATCACATTTTCTGGTAGCGTGTTGTATGTATGTACCATTAATTTATCTGTAAATCTGTTAGACTAATGCCACACAACATAATAGGATAGGGGCTACATTATTTAGTGAAATATAAAGGGTTTAGAAGTGACTTTTGCACATTCATATAGCTGCAATATTCTTCGTAAACATGATAAACTTACATATCCCTGTGACTGCAAGAATCTTAAGAATCTAATTTCTGCAATATTTAGTCACGTTTTCATATAAACATGAAAAAACGTTTAAAAACTAGTGCCAACAAATGTCGGAAATATCTGAAATATATATATATATATATTAAAAGTCAGGCTTTTCTGTTGTGTCTGCATCTGCGTAAAAAACAAAGGACCCCCCACAAAAAAACCCCACTATGCTTTACTTTCTGTTTTTCCTGCCACAAAGGAAGTAACATGCAAGTTGGGTTGATTTTATGCTATGACAAAAAACAATCTGTTTGTGCACTGCGCACCTTGTGTGAATCAATCAGTGAAAATTGTTGATACATTTTCAGCCTCCTGGTAACTCAACATCCCATATGCTCAGCTGACTTGTCAGCCAGCTGAGCGTATAGGATGCTCAGTCGTCCTTCGTCCGCCCCAAATTCACATTTTCGAATTCTTCTTTAAAGCCGTCCGCCACATTCACTTCAAACGCAATGACAATATTCCTCTAGTGGATCTCTAACAATTTTTTTTTCAAATGATCACGCATCGTTGATTTTTGTATTTTCAGTGATTTTTTTCTTCCTTTTTCTGGCAAATCTTGAATAATCTCCGAAACTGCTAAGTCTCAAAACTGCATACGGACACTTCTGAGGACCCCCAGATCTTAATGTATTCAACGGGTGGCACTGGCATGTTTTCTATTTTTTTGTACGAATTTGTGTGTTTTCTCTGTTGTCGACTTCTCAAAAAAAAAACGTCATGCTGATTGTTCTGAAACTTCTTGAAAATGTAGCTTGAGGGAAATAAAAATGAAATTGTTTAGTATAGGCGGTGATACGCTGAATTTTTGATTTTTGATCGATTTTGCAATTTGTGGACTTGTTGGTGAATGCATGCATTCCTATTTACTTCAATGCAAGTTAATGGGTATTGCAATGGGAATTCACAATTTCGGCTTCTTCGGTCTCCAAAAACCAAATGGATTTTGCAATTTGTGTACCTGTTGGCGAATGCATGCATTCCTATTTACCTGAATGTAAGTTAATGGGGATTGCAATGGGAATTGACATTTTCGGCTGCTTCGGTCTCCAAAACTGTAGATAGATAGATAGATAGATAGATAGATAGATAGATAGATAGATAGATAGATAGATAGATAGATAGATAGATAGATAGATAGATAGATAGATAGATAGATAGATAGATAGATAGATAGATAGATAGATAGATAGATAGATAGATAGATAGATAGATAGATAGATAGATAGATAGATAGATAGATAGATAGATAGATAGATAGATAGATAGATAGATAGATAGATAGATAGATAGATAGATAGATAGATAGACAGATAGACAGACAGACAGACTTTATACTGTTAATCAGACTGACTTCAAACCCACTGGTGATGTACCTTGGCCGAGATTCTACCAAGTTCTTTCAAATGGTTATGCTCAGGTGATTTTTAGATTTTTTATGATTTCAAAGTTTACTGTTTGGTCGAGTTTGAAAGCAAATCTTCTCCAAAACCTACCAGCCAATTGCCTCTAAATTACATACGGGCATAACGGGGGATCCAGGAACCTTAATTTCTTGAGCATGGCCCATTGTTGGTCCCATGCTGGTCAGTAAGTAGGGTTTCCAGGATTCTGCTGTTGGCTGACTCACGTCCACGAACCTCTGAGGTTTTCCCAACAGACTGCGTCTCCTAAGTCGGAGCGATAGTCCCCAAAAGCTATTGGTCTGGTAGTTGTTGGTCAGTATGCATGTTTCCTTACTCCCTCCTACCAATACGTTTGTATATCAGCAATAGTGGTCGAGAGGTAACGTTATCTGAGTAAAACATTATTTTTTTTTTGTAATTTCGCTATTAGTGAGTATACTTAGAAAAGTATAAACACATGTCTGTCACGTGGATTGCGAAATAGGCCAAACCTATATTAATCACTCTCCAAGACACAAATGTTGGCGTGTACTTTCCTATCCAGTTGTTTACTGTGTGAGTACACTTAACTGTCGACCATCAGAGAAGCCCATCCGACATCCCCGCTGCCATTCCGCAGTGCCGTTCAATGACCAATCAGAAGGAAGAATAGAGGCGCATGCGCACCGAAAGTCACCCCCTCCCGCTTCCTCAGGAACTGAGTGGTGACCAGGACCACCAGGTCTTTAGGAGAATCGAGTCGCAACTCAATTGTTTCGGCATTGTGGCCCAGACATGCAGGTTTAGGCATGGGTCATCGAGAGTTAAGTGTGCTCACTGATACAAAAATTACTATTATTTCCTCATATTTCTTCATATGATTATAATTGTCAATCAATGAATGTTTTACATTTTGAAATGGTTTTCATTTAAATGCATATATTCGTAGTTCTCTTGTCTAAACTCACGTTAATACTCAAATTCTGAATGATGATGCCCATTTTTCAATCCTGGAATGTGAAAGGTAAGTTCAGATAAAGCTGAGCTTGCAAGTTACGTTACTCAAAAGTGCAAGATATTAAAAATGTGAACATTTTTAGGATTTCAATACATTTTGGAACTTAAAAGATGTTATTTTCTGCATAAAATCTTTTTTTTTTTCAATTTTATTTAACAAAAATGGTCCAAGATAAATTTAAAATGTTAGGAAATTGCATAATACTTTGTGCATGAGTTTCAAAATTTTGAGGTTTCACAACTCTATTCCATTGTATACTTAATTCCGTGAGCATGCCGCACCAAATATTCAAGCATTAGCGAAAATCTTTTTAAAAATTTGAGGAAAATATATGTTAAATGTTATTATTGAAAACTAGGCAGTTGGAGTAAGAAAAGGCTCCCAAACTGTACAATCATGGTCATTGTGGAAATATATCTGACATAATAGATAACAATTGTGTATTTACAGCAGTTCAGCACAATTGAAGCCGATGGGCGGTTGAATCTTCGTCGCTTAGAGCAGAAAATGTGAAATATGTTTGGTGAAAACTTAAATTTTGGGGGACTTCATATTGAACCAAGAATACCCCCAAAATTAGGTTGATTATGATCAAATACGTTCAGTAAGTTGTGTTTATGCTTTCTGTTTATAATCTATGTAATATCATTCCATTACAAAACATTTACAATGTAATCCATTGCTGATTTCAATAAAGGTCACAAAATGCTGAAAATGGCATAAAAGGAGTAAATAAGGGATGGGGATATTTTGATGGCCAAAATGTACCCAAATTTAGATCAAGACCCAAAATTTCCTTCAGCATGCTTTTATATATTCCCTCTTTAAACGTCAACCATTAAACTATCTAAAAAATATGAACAATATATTATTTATTCGTCTTATGCAAAATAGCATATTGTAGGCCACTAAAACAGGTTTGAAATTATTGTAACTGCTATTTTGGCCATCCCTTCCATATGAAACCAGATTAACATCAAGCTACCCTTTTAAAGGCTATTAAAACTCAATTACAAATCATCTGACCTTTATCTTCCAACTTATATAACTTTCATCCATTCCCAGATGGGGCCACGAAACTCAATTTTTGACCGTTTCTGGGGATCTTGGTCCTTTGATTTTATCCCAAAAAATAAAATAAAATAAACCAAAAAAAATTATTATTGAATTCAAGGTGGAAGATCTGAAGCCAGCACCTTTGGATAACCTCTAATCACTTTTTCGTATTTTTGGATAGTTTGACACTTTAACTCCATGCTCCCCAAAACTCAGGTGAATGAACATAAAATTTATATGACAAAATTGATCTCAAAACGTTTGTTTACATGGAAAAGTTTAAGCAGTGGTGAGCGCATGGGTTTTGTTTGCATGGGCATAATAATGAACCATGTCATTGTTTGCACAGTCATTAGTCCATGACCCCTGGAAACCAATTGAGCCATTGACAAGGGTCACTCATGGGAAACAAGAAATCATTAGCCGTGGAGAGAAGAATGGGCCAGTTCAGACTAATCACTACCATTGTTCTGATTACTTCGAAATTCTTGATTGATGTAAAAACAAATTATCAAAATCCATTCACTGGGCCCCAAATATGGAAAGCCGCATGTGAACCCACACCCAAACAAGTCAAGTGTGATGTTCCCAAGTTAAAAAGGTCGAGATTTAAGCCACAAGATATACGTTTTTTTTAATGACAAGATCCCAGAGGTAAAACTACAAGTTTATTTCACTGAATCATTAAAACACAGGACAGAAGAAATGAGTATATGTCATATTTCAGCCATAAATGCGTAAAACTTTTTTTTTCAATGCAATTTCCTCGGAACTGTTTTTTTTTTTTTTTGCTCAACCTCTGCAATTTGTATCTTGCCTCACAAACGGACGAATCACCCTGTCACATTAAAATCAACGGACATCAACAGAAAAATATCATACCCAGGAACGGTTTCCAGGGTTTCTTTTCTGACAACCCCTTCCGTGAATTTTGGAGCAATTTATAGAAAGAAAATGAGCAACCTCTCAGGAGTAAATTAAAAATTTCTATAACTTTTATTTATGCTATTTCAGGACTCACCATTGAATTCGATCCTGGACATGGATATATATTTTAAATTTCTTCTGATTTCAACTTGAAAAAATAAAACAAAACAAAAAACAAAACAATTTTGTGCGACTTCTGCGCGAAAAATGTGAAAATCCTACTAAGTCAGAAAAAATGCTATAAAATCTAAACAAATTCAAATCCTGCAAAAAACCCTATGGATACAAATCTATGGATATGTAGTGAAAAGAAAATATATAGGTTTAATGTACTTGTGAAATAATTATATTGGCAATATCGATCCAAAGTTGCCAGTCTCACTGCGCACTAGCTTCACAGCTGCCACCTTAAGAGAATGACCACAGTGTTACGGTGTGACCAATGGAAGGTACTAGGTGGAGCAAATTTGAAGAAAATCCAGCGGATTTTATTGAAGTCTAACGTTCGAATTGCTGACGTACAACTGCGAAAAGCTGACCTGAAGTTGTGCTGTGTGCCATAGAGATACTATCTGTTCGTCATCATCAGGGACAATCCCTGAAATCCACTGAAAAATTTTCACTCAACAGTGTGTGTTCCTCATCAAAATCAAGAGTTTTCTTCTGTATTCCTTGTTGATTATTTCGAGCCTCTTGAAGCCTGCTTTACTTGTCTCTGAAATAATATTTTGGAGTTTGGCCTCTATGTTGATAATGCGGCTTAGATTATAGCATTTTTTTTCCATAGGATCGAGATATTTATAAAGGAACGTCACGAATAATGAACGTTACGGTAGAAAGGTCAATTAACCATAGTGCCTTTCCGATCAGTAGTATATCCAGAAAAATTGCACCAGTGATTCCAATGAAAACTATTGAATTGTACGTATATTGTTATTACAATAAGCTTGTTGTCTTCACTTTGTTTCTGCCATCACAGAAAATACAAGATATGTTCTTTTGCTTGAATTTGTGAATTCTAATAAATCCCGAGTAGGCTTCCTTTGCAGTACTTATTTACACAATCAGTGATCTTCGTTCAAAGCAAATAGATTTTCCTAAGGTTAAGCCCTGCATATTGTTATCGGATGGAAACTATGTGTCGGAAACCAATTACAGAATGCTAACACAGAGACCGTTTAACAATTCGACAGGAAAATCATATGTGGGGTAATGTAACTAATGAATTGGCACACATTTATAGTTAACTGTAGCAAAGAGGCTCTTTGACTCTTGCATGGACATATTATCGAGGCATTTCCATGACTCTAGGCAGGCGCAGCACTTTCAAATGCATGAGTGGATCCCAACTTATTTTATTTTGGATGAAAGAAGTAAACCAAAAATTTGCATTTTAAAGCGCATTCTTTATTACTTATTATCCGTATGGGGCAGATGCGTATTTTCATACATGCAGTACCTTTCGTACATGTGTTATATCTATAACGTAACACATACGCACACACATATATATGTAAAAACATCCATCCATCCGTCCATCCACCCATCCATCCATACAATGAAATTTTCTTTAAATTGACGAGCTGAACAATTGTAAAGCTGGTAACTAAATACCCTTTACTGTTCTTAGGGGTAAGTAAAAAACATTAATCTGCACATACCACAATTTTTACGGTACATGTAACCCGACTGGTGCAAATAGTTGCTTCATGTGGGTCAGTCTCTCTCCCTCTTATATATATATATATATATATATATATATATATATATATATATATATATATATATATATATATATATATATATATATATATATATATATATATATATATATATATATATATATGTATATATATATAATATCATACGATATTTTTTAATCGAAATCTAAACAAAAACTTTTCACATTATTTTATTTCTGGACCTTTTGACCTGACGGCCTTCATCAGCAAAAATGATTTACTGGACAAATTCCATTTCTTTGATAACATGTTAGCTGACGTCACATTTAAAAACTAACGCGAGCCTGGCTTAAAAACACATGCACAGATACCAAGCCCAACGTGCCTCAATGTAGAAAGTAACGGCACCGTGCGCGAGCTACATGTGCGGGACACATGTAACGTGTACATAACCTGAAACACCCTCCACTCTCAAAATTTGACACACGGATCAAAATTTTTCGTTATCATTCTAGAAAAATTCAACACCATGCGTCAGTAAAAAGTTCCTTGGCACATGTATTTTAGTAGGCCTATATTTTATGTAAAACACAGCATAAATTAGGTTTTCCGTTTTGCAATTGATGTGACCTCTGACATTACAGTTTTTCTTTTGTTATTTGCATCACTAGACATATTATTTGCCATAATTCTGAAGCATGAAAGTACAATCTCTGCTATATTTTCCACGTTTATGTGGAGATTCAAAAAAAAAATCTGGTTTTTATGAATCAGTATATGTTCGATGATATTGTCTCTCATATATGAAATAAAAGTTCGTTATCTACGTTTTAGATGGGACGTCAGATAACGTGGTATTCGTGTAACGTAATTTGATCAAGAACAAATTTTCGTTGATGAAGGCCGTGAGGTCAAAAGCAACGGAAATAATGTGTAAGGAGTTTTTTGTTTTATGTATACACACACACACACACATGTATATATATATATATATATATATATATATATATATATATATATATATATGTATATATGTATATATATATATATATATATATATATATATATATATATTTGATAGCACATTTTTGGAGAAACTAGTAAAAACGAAACAAAACGCATTCAGCTGGTACAAAGTGACTCGGACATAAGGCCTGAAATCTGACAAGTATTGACACAGGACACAAAAAAGGTTTGTTAGGGTAATACTGTTTTTAGATTTAATGGTATGAAGGTTACTGACCTTGGCTTTTGTGGGTATTTGGTGATTGTGCCAGTACCAACGGCAGTTTGGTTAAAACAATGAGAAAATACATATATTACAGTAAATTGATTTTTGAAAATATACATAAAGGAGAAATATAATTCTTTTGCATAAACTGCTAAATTATGGTGACACTATACTAACCTTTTTGATCTGCCCTAGAACACACAATATATGCCATTATTTCATAAACAGGGTTAAGATTCCTTCCTTGCGTTCATATTTAGGCAGCTTCAACGTTTTTTGCTGCAATGAAGCATTATAGGACGATGCTAGAAATTTGTAGGCCTAGCACACTTACCCAGTCCAGGAGAAGGCTTGACACAGTTTTATGTTCTTCAGCTTTTTGAAACAATTCTTTTCCTGAGACTCGTGAAGGCTACGTGTATGTCTTGTGTGTGGCAGCAAAGCATGATGGTCAGGGTGATCCAACAATTATTCTAATTGATCGTGTGTGCAATGCAATTACAGGGGCCATCTCATCCATGTGAACGGAAATTGATATACATAGGTACACATGTATTTATAAATCACCAAAGCCCGAAATGACATTACATTATATCTGTTGGCCGCGGACCAAATGTAACCAATTAACCCTTTCCCCTTTAAGGTAATGTCCAACCTGGGAAAGTGACTTCGGTTCTAGACCAGTTTTCTAAAAAATATGCATTCCTACATTATAAATAAACCTATATACGTAATGATTGACCACAAAGCTTTGGTTTAAACCTATTTTATTTCTTGAAACGATTGCGGAGCAGGCAATGTCTGTATGATGAACCTCTCTCGTGAGAGGGGCTTTGCAGAATGTGTCTGCACTAAAGATAGAACGCTACATTTAAAGTTGTTGTATAAACACAAGCGTTTTGGGTAGAAATGTGTTTTTGTGAAATTTTCGATAGTTTTGAAAAATATTTAAGATAAAAGGATAAAATTTATGCATCTATTTTCTCAATACACGTATCTCCAAAACGTACCAGGGATTTTTCATATATGCATCCGTTTTTTTCTAGTGGGGATATAAAAATTGAAAAATAGTTGTCAAAATTGATAAAATTGGTGGACACTTTATTTTTGACACATATTTATAAAAACCTGTTCTTTTCTTAGATAATCCCTGATAGGTTTTTGCTCTAAAGATTTTTTTAGAGTAAATCACTTTTCATTTGATCAGAATCATATAATCAGTTTTCGAGAAATATCCCCAGGAAATGGACATTTTGGTGCAAATACATATTGCCTGTAATCAAGATTCAAGGTCAACACGACTACCATGTTAGCATTAAAAGAATTTTTTAAAGTTTCTTTAGATTGTGGTAGGACTAGAAATGCCAAATGTGGACAACCGATAGACAATATTTATGTCTACCAATAAGTCCCAAAATCTCAAAATGAAAAACAAGTATCCCAAACCCGTCAGACATTCATAAAACCAGCCCAAATAAGCTTGTGGCGAAAATGTCGTCTGCTTCAATGTTTTCATTACAATTTCAAGAGTAACGAAAACCAATGTGAAGGAGGATGTAGATATATTGGATAAAATGCTCCAGGCTAACAGCTTTCCTTAGCGGGTGGGGTGGGGTGGGGTAGGGCGCTTAGCGCCCAACCCATGCAAAGGAAAACTCTAAAGTCAGTCTTAATTCAAGAGGAAAGGGCTCAGTTGTTTACCCTTTCCCGTTCGAATAGGCCCCGCACACCCGTATGTAAGCTGTCGCTTGATTCGCTCTTTGTGTATTTGAATGCATGTATAACATAGCTGACCCCAGGCCAGCAACTGATGGTTGGGCGCATAACGATTAGACTGTTAAAGTTTTTCAAATTTGTAATGTGACATAACATAATGGCTATACATTTAAAAGTTCAGGCCGAAAGCAGACTTTATTATTTCCCGCTGACAATGCGGTTGTTCTGAATGCTAATTTTGGCATTGTGCATCCAAATTACCGACATTAGTGTGATTCATAACAATACACAGTGGAATGTTCAATTCAGACCACCTCTATAGAGACCATTTCTATATTTAGACCACCAATTTGTAGACCCTCTTATTTATCCTTATTCAAATTATGTCCTCCGTTAAGACCACTTCCTTTTAAGACCACATTTTCAGTCCCATAGGTGGTCTTAATTGGGGGATTCCACTGTATAATCTACATTTTTCACAGTGTATGGAGCATACATGGACTGTTAGATTATGGACACTAGACACTGAGAGTGTTTGTTCGGAATTTGCTTCATGATAGTTAGGTTGGTTCAGTGGAGTGGAGGTAAATATATTTAAACGAGGGCAACTGCAATGTTTGCATTTCCTATGTGACAGGAGAAAGGTAATGCTGTCCTAGTGATTTATCAGGAGTCGAACCTGATGTTAAGAAAATCTAATTTTATTTTGCCTAGACATCTTTACAAGTTAAATAAAAAAGAGCAAAAAATGGGTAAGAGATATTTCTTTATGCTTGGCATTCTTCTTGCTCTTGTCACCACAGGGTTTGCAAAGTGCACCCAACTACAACCATACTGGTAACAGGCATCATGGTGTAAAGTCCGATATATTTTGCGACACTTGCTAGTGTCGTTTTACACAAAAACTAATGGTGTCCCAGTGGATTGAAAAGTGCTACAATAATCCAAATTCTACATTTCAAGACTACACTAGAGACAATCAAGCCACAAGATTCAACCACAGGTCTAGGAAAACAGTTTTAACGCTGAATAAGATTCATCACAAGTCAGCTTGACTAAAGTATGCACCGTTTACCAGAGTCAGGTTATCGAAATAGCGACTGTCAGGATTTTTCACTTTTAACGCCATCATAATAAAATTTCGAAGGCTTGGTAATCCATTTAATATATACGTTGATATGCAGGACGTCCAGGTGTTCTGTTGAAATATGTAAAATGGCAGATTTGGTACTTGAGGAAAGGTTTTGCTTTCACGTTTACAGAATCATACACGATTAAATAATATCAATTTTACTGGGTAAAACGTGCTTAGTTTTAAGGTGTGTACATCATTACCAGATTTGTCAAGAAACTGCCGCGTATTTGATGCGAGCAGAACTGGTGCATGTAATGCACATACTTTATTATTGCTCATATGAAGGCCCTTTGTTGTCAGACTCATTGCAGATGGCATTGCTTTGCGTTTTCATTTGATGAAGTTGAAACTCGAATCCTACGTAGATAGTTCATGACTCGAAAAAACTCTTTATCATGCCGTCTTTTAAGCTGACTTTTCTTCAAGATGAGTGCGGTAAACACATGATAAAAACGTAGTAGCAGATTCTCGTAAAGGCTGACGTGTGTAATGCTCCGCGAATCCTGAGCATTTACAACTTAAAACTTTGTCATGTCATACAACTGTTCACCATCTCTTGTGTACACGAAGACCACATTCTGATCACAAAAATCTTTCGGATGCACATACATTTGTTCATCTCTGCAACGAATCTGCAGCGATATAAAACTCAATAACATTTTTTTATTTGTCTGCACCTCTAGGGCAGTTCAACCGGCCATCGCAGGTCCAATGGCCCAGGATACACTGATTCCATGGGCATTAATTAATTGTTGAACATTGGATATGTATATATGTTTGTTCCCCATATAAACATTATGCTTGGATACTTGCAGAATTGGTGTCATAAAGGCACAGAATACTTCAGGGAAAGCATGAAGAGTGTATATATATATATATATATATATATATATATATATATATATATATATATATATATATATATATATATATATATATATATATATATTATACCCCTATTCGGATTTTCGCAACTGAGAGGATCTGGTTGCCCCATTTAAAAGGCCAGTCATAAAATTCGTCCTCTACTTTCCTTGGATGAAACTTGTCAGCTTGATGTAACAGTAGGCCTTCCGTTGGTGAGAAAAGGGAATGAATGATATATTCGTCAGCTTACTTAATCAGAACTACCGCCATAATGTTTGGATAAAGGATTGCGTTTTCCGTTTGCACACTGCGAGTAGAGAGTGTCAGAGAAAAAAAGTAGGAAAACATTTGCTGGTTGCAAACCTATGCCGGAATGATATTGCTTGCACGGATAAGAACAATTTTCTTCACCTGTGCTAATAGAAAGTGTATCAAGGCAATCAAAACCTCCATCACACACGTGGTGTAGAGGGGCAAATCTCTTGAGACACAGAGAGTTCTCAGGCTGATATTGCCGGAGTGTGGCCCTTCTTTTCTTACATAGTACTCTTCCGGATATCCCAAACTACCTCCATTATTTTGAATATTTATGGGAGGAATAAATATATGGTTGTGAACAGATTGTTCTGGTATTGTATGAATACCATACATGTGACAAAGCGGTTTAAATAACTTTGGTGTTACAGTTATGCATGACGTGTTTTGGGCAAGTGACCCACACTGTATACTTGACCTTGAACCAGTCTGAACAAGTATGAACCAGTTTCAGCTGTTTATTTCGTACTGAAAATCCATAGTTCAATCTTCCTCAACGGAAATACTTGCTCGTTGGTTAGCCCTTCTTGAAGCTTCTTCTAGTTCAAAATGTGGCTGTTGGAAATCTGATGTAAAAATCGGAGTTTTCTTTTATATTGACTGCTTTCAGATTGAGTTTGTGCAGAAGCTTAACTGAAACTTTTGTGAGAGAAGCCCCTCGGTTTGGCGCATGCGTGTATCTGACAAACAGTTCATCTCCGCCCTGGTCACTCAAAGTTGAATCCATCTGTATACGTACTCAGTCAATGTCCAACCCTTATAACGAAAAAACATATTTAGTGGAAACTTAAATTTTAGGGTAGTGTTCAAGGATATTTCGTTTCTCTCCTTGTCGCAAATGGCGTTTCCGATTAAGTCTCATTAACTGAAGCACAAAAGTTATGTCTGTGTGTTTTTTTAACTGAAAACTGTATCTGTAAATTTGTTTTAGGATAATGTAATAACACAGTCGTATCTAGCACCTAAAGCGTTTTTGTTTTTGTTGTTTAATTAAGTGGACTGCTAAGTTTTAAACATAATTTTTCTTGACCAAAGTCATGTCAATGTGGCTATGACCATCTAGATTTGCACTTTGTGAGGAAAATGTGACACAACAGGGCTGACTTTAATATATTTAAAATTAGAAACGTATTCAAATTGTGGAGAAGAGCACTCTCCTCCTTTGGCACAAAAAATGTGGAGAAGAGTGCTCTGCAGTGACCACTTGACTGTTCAAAGGCTTAGTGGGACATGCTTGGGCTACCTGTGCCTGATTATTCAGCCGCGATGACGGAGGCTGCAAGTCCCCTGACTCAGTAGTGGCCGCAATAGGAAATGCACTCACGACAGGTCCCCGCACACAGATATATGTGAATGGTTGATTGAGTGGCGCTTGCAAGAGGGCCCTGGGGGAGATAAACGTCAGCTTACCAGGTTTAACCCTCTATAATAAGGTTTACTACAACAACAACAACAACAACAACAACAACAACAACAACAACAACAACAACAACAACAACAACAACAACTACTACTACTACTACTACTACTACTACTACTACTCTTCCTGTGGTTCTCAACTTGTGGGAAGGAGCACTTTCCTTCTTTGGCAGTAAAATTGTGGAGAAGAGCATTCTCCTGTTTTTGGTAATAAAATTGTGGAGAAGAGCGCCTTCCTCCGTTTGCACTAAAATTGTGAAGAGTGCTCTCCTCCTGTAGAATTCAAATTATGGAGACGAGCACTCTCTTCTTTTGTCACTAACATTATGGAGAGGAGCACTCTCCTCCTTTGGCAATAAAATTGTGGAGAAGAGATCTCTTCTCCTTCAGCATACTGTAACTTTAAAAGGATGGGCTATTTGAACTAAGCGACGTTTTTGCTAGGTGGGAAGAATTTAGTATTAACTACCATTAATGTAGGCCTACATTTCCTTCGAAGACAATCTGAATTTTGTGAATCTACCTAAATCTAACACATGGCTTTAAGACACACCACATACAACAGCGTTAACTGCATTCATAGGTATATTCACATTTGATGGAAGTTCTTTTTAACAACAATATATTAACTCAACATATTCGAAATTAGGTAGGCCTATATTACGACCCTCTTCCTCCCCACTGCCCCCCCCCCCCCGCCCCCATAAAAAAGGCGCTTAAGCCCAAATCATGTGTGTAAAGGCCAAATCCATGCGAAAGCTCACAGGAAGAGGACCACATAAGTATCAATCCATGAAAAAGATCCGCCATCCGCAAATGCTACATGCAGCCTATGCCTATACTAAGCAGCTGCAGAGTCGAACAAATTTGAAACTGTTTAGACACATAGACACACAGCTGCAGTCAAGTCATCGCGCACAATGATATGAGGACAGGCAAAGAAAATGCGCCAACACACAAAATATACCATATGATAACATTTTATTATGTTTGATAAAATAAAAAAGTCACAAGTTATTTTCATACCGAACTTGCAAGTGTGAGCATTTTATGTGAAGCGTAAGTTAGAATTGCCATCATTTTTCCGTGTTTGTTTGTTTGTTTGTTTGTTTATTTGGTAGAGTAGCCACAAGTCAGTTAAACATCAAACACATCAAGGCAACCTGAATTTGTGTTTGGGAACAGCAAGTTGCATGCAACAGGAACCTGATTATGTTGGTCGAGATGACACATAAATGTAGTATGCCTGTGATTTAAAACATATATTTGGGCCTACGATCTAACTTTACAAGCCACATGTCGAAGAGCGTAGCTGAATGAGAAACAGCTTACTGTCGTCAATCTATTAACAACATCTTATACAGGGTATATATGCCTATAATCACAGACAGTTTATGTCAAATAAATATTTTCCTGGTTATTTATTATATGGCCTGGGTTACGGTCCCATGAAAGTTCTCATATGCAATTATTTTGGAGTTGTTGTCCAGACGTTGACACATTGTGACGCAGACGACATGCGCGAGAAAAGTGAACAAGTACGGCAGACAACAACCAAAAAATGGGTGGCTGGCTACAGGCGCGGATCGTTTGCAACGGATGGATCTCCATTGTGATCGTTGATTTTGCATATCTCCGCTATCCAGCGACGGTCTCTGTAAAGACAGTTCGTATTCAATGTTATCGGTGAGCAAATGGAGGTTACGTTGCGACAGTTTTACGTGTCTAGGTATATGAGAGATTGAAAACATTTGAAACATCGGTTACGCAAATGCAATTTTATAATATTTAAAACATTGCAAAAATGCAAGTGTTATATAGTTTTAAAAAATTCGTTGTGTTATTTTTGCTTATTTCTGAGTCGTTGGTTACACAAAACTGTAAAATCATACACACTGTGAAGGATGTTTGAACGTATTTGTAATAGGAACTTTTTCCCAAATAGTGAAATTTAAACTTCAGCAAAATACCTACAATAATACAAAATAGATCAGTATCTCTCACACTAGATATTGCACCCTGTAAATTGGCGCCAATGTCGTATTTATCTGCTGAGACGACTCTTTGAATGCCAAATTTAAAAATCACATGCATCCAAAGAGCATGAACGTTGACGCACACCAGCTTTGTCCTTTTCCTTTTAATAAAGATCCCATAAAATTTGTGCAAAAATTACGCTATCAACTGAATCAGGATTTTACTAAATTTCAAGCTGATAAAAAGGCTACGTACTCATGGAAGTTGCTGTGAATACTGGAGAGCCCAACCAGTACCCTGCCTTTTGGTACCCGGAAGTCCATGCGCCCATCCCAGTCATTCAGCCATTCTGTTTTGTAGCATCCGTTGATACTCTCTTTCGGCTTACAACATCGGAATCGAAATCTGTGACAAGATATTGACACAAATACAACCTCTTACTTTTCAGGAATACACTGCCTAAAACAACTGTAGAGACTGTGGAAAATGGACGGAATGTAGAACGGTAATGGAGGGGGGGGGGAGAGCAATTTCGTGCAACAGTATAACTATTCTTGATTTTCTTACATTTTATGGTTTATAACGAAAACAAACTGTCGCGTCTGACGAGACTTAGAAAGTTTATTTCGATTTTTGTGCTTATTGAAACCTATATTTTTGCGGTTATTCATCCGTACGTACGAATTTATGTATGCACGCAAGCACGCACGTATGTGTGTCTGAATACATGTGTATGTGTACATGTATAAAATGCACATATGTATGCATGTATTTCTAGACGTGTGTACGTAACTATGTATATAGGTATGTGTTTATGTATACGTGCGTATTTATGTTCTTTATTGCCTCAGCTTTCTGGACAAATACATGCCGCATGAATATATTACAAATGCTATACTTACTATTCTAATGTAAAAGTAAAGTGTGGCATATATTCTATTTATACTAGCATACGCCGCCAGCACCCAGTGCTCAAACCCAGCCGTTACCTCTAACAATGAACAATTTACCATTTTCAGCAATCACATATAGTGTCTGCTTATGTACAAAAGAACAGAGGCTCAATCAGACACTTAACTTTGATGTCACAGCACAACTTTTTTGCATATGATTAACTTCAAGGCAGCTGATTTCCGCAATATCGCTGTTGGCTCTTTTAATTCTCCAAATTTTCAATAAGACCATCACAGATGAGACTAAAGAGCTCTTCTTTACTGATCAGGCTTGGGAGCACGGGTATAATGACATTAATAGGCAAGGGCAAGAACAGAAGGTTCAAGAACTGTCTAAAAGAGGGCACTGCAGTCAGGGGCGCTACGGTTGGGTATTCCCATTAATTTACATTGTAATTTGCAACTTAATAACTTGAAAGCTACTGCACACAGAAACACCAAATTGCAGACAGTAAATCTAGATGTGTAACTAAATACCTAACAAAAATCATATAACCACAGCTACATAAGTGGCTACTGTATACATGTTGGCTAACTCTTTGAATGCCAACTGTGACTTCAGTTACGAACTGTTCTTTAACACACAAACTAATGGGAATACACAGCTCTAGCCCTCCAAATGTTTGTGTATTCAGTTGTCTATTGGGGCGAATGCACACCTTAGAGCTAATTCTGACCTTTCCTATTTCTGCAACCAAGCTTTGTATGATATTGAAATATCACATTGCAGTGTGGAATGTTTTAAAATCTTTTGCCTGTTCTGGTCCAAAATTAGTACAAAATCGCCTCTTTCTGGGTATGATTGTCATATGCATTCTACCAAAGTTAACTTTATAGCAAGTTTCTCCAAATATTAATTTTTGTCATGGCACCTGCACTTCTAAGATACCCGGGTATTTTCTGGAAATACTAGTAACCACAAGGCACGTGGTTCCACATTACAGACTACTAGCACCAACTTGTACTTTGTATACATGTTGGCTAACTCTCTGAATGCCAATTGTGACTTCAGTCACGAACTGTTCTTAATTATAACAAGGATGCTAAATTCATATATTTCATGTGGAGAAACCTCTTTATTCCAGAACCAGCATGCTTATAGTCCCAGAGGTTATAATGGTCCGGGTCAACAGTTTTCCTGGGTGCGCTTTGGACGCAATGCGTTCAAAGCGCACCTAGAAAAGCTGTTCACTTTGTCCACAACTTGACAGTCAAAGAGTCAATTAACGAGCAACGTATCATTCGTAGAAAATAATGACGCCGAGGCCGTCAGGTCGAGGTTCATTATTTCTACGAGTGATGTAGCTCCGATGTGATTAACAGACTTAAAATCCACTTTTTACATTCCTGAAATACCGTAATGGCAATTGATTAAAAGTTGAAACATCCATTTGATAAAAATGTAGTACGCCCATAGCAATTAGCCATTCGTGCGGAAAAATGAGCTCGAACGTAACAGTGACGTCATCAATGAATTTTAAGTACTATTATTAACGTGACGCACAATGTAACTCCGTTTTCTATTTGTATCATTTCCGTTGTACGTCTCCTCATAATGTCTATGTACTAACAATACTGGTAATATTATAATTATTGTGACAAATTGGCCTTCACGCATTAAATACTAGCTTAATAATTACGTATTTATCCGTAAAATAAACGATTTGACATGCATTTACAGCATACCGTAATTTCTAATTCGTTGAATGTCATGTTTTCACTTGGTCAACAACTTTCCTTTCAGAGCGCTGAAAAAGTTATTGACCTAGAGAATCTTACGGTCTCTGCAACTGCATGCATACTGGTACTTGAATAAAAGTAGTTTTGCAGAGAAATGAGTCTAGTATTGTTTCGCCAATTGGGAGGACGTAGACTTTGGTGGATATTAGCAATGAAAGAGTTAGTTAATTTTTTTATCATTAGTACACCTTACCCCATTGGGCTTCTGCCTTATTGTAATTCTGCAAACATTTTATCTTCGAGTAATCTGAGCAGTTTTGTAGCCAAAGGGTCTAAGGTCAAAGTTTGAAACATACTTTGGACTCCATTAAGCCATATGCAGCCAAGAAGGTGCGCTCGGTGCGCAAGGCTAACTGGAGGTCAAAGTCAAGATATATCCAATGACTGTTTCATGGAGTTGCTTAGGTGAAAGGACATTAGGCAGAGAGACCGGTCAGTCTTGAAGCCCCCCCCCCCCACTATATTCCCCATAGAATCGACGTAAAGACTGACAAGGAGGAATACACTACAACAAGTAAGTCTGTTTCCTCACCTGAAACCAAGGTACGCAAAGACCTGGACTTGTGCGCCGTAATAGAATCTGATAGAAAAGCTGTACCTTTGCAAAATATTAAAGCGTCAAAAACTGTTCCATCTGTAAGGGTGAGAGCAAAACCCCAAACTGGACGCTTAACGCGACCCAGTACAAACGGACGTAAATCTATGAGACTCCGGAGTCACAAACCACGTGTATCTAAAACCATCCGTAAAATACGCTCATCCAGTCCCAGAGAAAAAGACTGTCACAATACTTAAAAGTATTTACAGAAAGTTTAATGAAAGTGTGGCCTCAGACCCGCCTGTGAATGGGAAAAGCAAGTCCTCAGAGAAAATCCCCGTTAAAAGGTTTAAAAAGAACCACAACTAATAATACTGTTTGGGATGTAAGTTAACCCTTGCACTTCGGGACATGAGATATCCGTTAACTACCTGTCAATCAAAAACAACACAAGGCGCCCCAATAAGTGTACCCATAAGAGGTTAAATGCCAATATTGAACAATCTACAAATGGCAATGGGTTAAACAAACCACGCGTTTCCAAAAACAAATTTGGCAGAGATGACAAAAAGAAACACGCACACGGGCAGGGGTTAAGTACGACTATACCACGTGTTATTGATGTTCCTTGCCGCGTGCAGTACAGATATGAAGCAACGCCCCAAAAATAAAAAAGGCTAGAAAACAGTAAAAAAAAAATGATAATAATAATAATGATGATGATGATGATGATGATGATGATGATGATGATGATGATGATGATGATGATGATGATGATGATGATGATGATGATGATGATGATGATAATAATTTATTAGGAAAACGTCCCCTTTACAGCGGGGGCACCAACGGAACGGGGAAAATTACATGAAGCGTCCAAAATATATGCAAATAATCAGGCATCCTTATTATCAATCAAATAATCTTCGTATGTTAAAATAAGTGTAGTATCTATAAGTATTAATTTATGTCCTCCGCATCAAAACTAGAGATAAACCACTCATTGGGACAAAACTCTAGAAAGCGTAAGGATATGTACATTATACATGAATTAAGGAAAAAAGAAATAAAAATGAGGCAATTTTTCAAGCAGTACATCATTATATTAAGAATTCAGGAAGGTTTAAGATGTGAATTTTGGAAACTAATTTTCGGCTAATGAAAGTAATTGTAATCCCACTACACATCACACATGTCCCCTCCCCCACCTATTCTGAAATTGCGGTGCTGTTTTTGTCTATTTGTGTATTAGTGTTTCGAAACATCAATGCTGTATTGCCTTTTATGTACAAGGCGCCCTAATATAGGCTGGTGAGCCTGTCGGTCAATTGCTTTTCACTAAAATGTTTAAACCAAAGAAGACTTAATACCTGCGATCGTCAATAAAAGGTGCGTGTATGCTCTTGATTCCCGTCATGATCATGTCCTTCAGCGGACACCTGAAGTCCACCGTCCCGTCGTAATCATTGGCCCAGTAAGTCCAAAAACACTCGTTGTCCGGGTCGTCGTACAGCGCCACTCCACTGGAACAGCGAATATCCCATCTGCGGTCCTCAAAAAAGTTGCTGTGAATGCTAGTTAACCCAACAATACTTTGACCAGAGGGGCATTGTA
>CAXHWN010001189.1:2500-13000 GCA_964020975.1 Hermodice carunculata
GGGTGTTCAGAGACAGGATCCAGTGCCCGCCAACTGCCAGCAGCTTCGCCAGGCTCTTCAAGAAGAGTGGGATCGTGTGCCCGGGCAGATGGTGCAGCGGCTAGTGTCATCCATGCGCCGACGTTGCATAGCAGTTACAGATGCTGATGATGGTCACACACAGTATTAGTGGACATGCCAATTTGTGAACTTTACAAATCAATGTTGCCCTGTTTATTGTCAGCTGGTCGCGCCCTCGTTGACAGTTTCAAGTTTTTGTTTTTCACATGTTATGCCAAAAAGACTGCAGAATATGGATCTAATTTGTTTCTGTGATATGAAAGTAGCAATAAATGTTTAAGGTAAAAAGTTTAAGGGTTGCGTTATTTGTTTGGTTCAGTATATTATTAGACCACAAATATGAAAAGCCAGGACCGCAAAAATACATTTCTCATTTTAAAAAGTGAAACAAAACAGATAATTTCTCATTTAAAACAATAATTATAAACGAAAGATAAATAAATAAATAAATAAATAAATAAATAAATAAATAAATAAATGAATAAATAAAACAAAACAAATATTTCTCATTTAAAACAGAATAATAATAAATAAAATGGACAAAAAATTAAACAAAATGGATAATTCTCATTTAAAACAAAAAAATCATGAAAAAGGCAGAAATAATTAAACGAAACAGATATATTTGTCATTTATACAGAATAATTAATAAATTAATAAATAAAGCAGAGAAAAATACAACAAACAGATATTTTTCACTTAAAATAGAATAAATATAAATGAAACAAATTTAAAACAAAACAGATATTTCTCATCTAAAACCTAAAAATCAGAACTAAAAGAGGCCAAAAATAAAACAAAACAGACAGAAAGAATGAATAAAACAAGCCATTTTTGAATCAAACAGACAACAAAAGAGAACAGATATCGGTGCTAAGTGAAACAGGCGATCGTCAAATAAAACACACTATGAAAGAATCTGCAGCTACGCAAAATCAGATTCAGTTAGCGCATGCGTAGGCAGCGGAAGGGTTTACAAGCCGGAACAGAACAGGACAGCACATAACCCAACCTAATTATTGCCCTTTTTTAATTGATTAAAAATCTACAATTTATCAATATTGTAAACCTACAAGAAAGAACACTTTCACAGATGCATGAGGATAAAAATATTTGCGGTCTGAATTCGAATCCCTCTTTGTAGCCGTCAACATGATGACAATCCTGCCTTTGGTTTAAACGTATTTTATTAAAAAAAACAATCGGCCGACAGGCTCACGGGCCTATATTAGGGCCCCTTGTACATATAGAACAAGACAACAAAAAGTTGCAAGGCACTAGTATACAGATAGATATACAAACAAGACCACAATAAGAATAGAGAGAGGGTAATGGGGTAATGTGTGAGCTTAATGTTTAGGAATTACTCTTTGAGGTACAATAGGTATAACAAAATTTATCAACATCATGTTTTAAACCTATTTGAATTCTCAATGAATTTGTGCACAGCTTCAAAAATATGCTCATTATGTTTCTTTGTATCTCCTTTGCTTTCAATACCAAATAGTACTGTTCTCAAATTAAAGTTTCCATACTGTAGTATCTTTGACTGTAAGTCATCCCTCAAGAGAACATATTTGTTGCACTAAAAAAAGAAGTGGTAAGTACTTTCTGCATTATCACCGCATGAACATAAGGGGGAATCAACAACACCTATTTTGAAGAGGTTACCGTTCAACTGGTTACAGCCCATCCTCATTCTAGAATGAATAACTGCTATTGGCCTTTTACCCAAGTAGTAAAGATCGTTACGTTTTGGTTGGGTTTTGTTTAATTCCCTTTTAAATTCGTCAACATGTTCCAAATTCCTAACGGATCGTGGTAGTGGGTTCCAATCGCATATGGTGGATGGAAAAAAAGAATCAGTATGTGCTTTTCTTGGCATCAATTGTGTTTATTTGATTAGTTCGCATATCTGTTTTTCTGGCAGAAGATTACAGAGATATTTAGGGGCAATTCCTTTTACAATTTTGAACATAAGCACCAATTTTTGCTTTTTCCTACGTTCAGCAAGTAAATTTTCAAAAGCTGTGCAGATCCACAGCTTTTGAAAATTCATGATAGAGAAATACCAATTGGTTGACTTTTCCGTCTCCAGGCATAAAACCGGATTGTTTTCCAGATAGTGCATAATTATCCCGTAAAAAATTAAAAGATGTGCTTAAGAACAGCATGCTCAAATACCTTACCCACACAACCTAATAGCGAGATAGGCCTATAGTTGCCGCATAATTCGGCTGCTCCACCTTTAAGAGTCGGTGTTACGTGTGCTTTTTCCCATTCTGATGGAAATTTACATTCTTGGAGAGAAAGACTCAATAATTTAGTGAGGGAGGAAGCAATGCTTGGCGCTGCCTCCTTCAGGAGTATTGGGCTAATACCGTCCGGTCCGCTTGCTTTGTCAATGTTCAGTGACTTCAAGACATCCAGTACACTCTCTTCGTCTAAAGTTATACTTTCCAATAAGGATTGTTGAGACCTAGAGTCTCTGGGCAATGTGAACCTAGAGTCATCCACCTGACAGGCTTTAAGGAAGAATGCATTGAAAGCTTCAGCCTTCGATTTGCTATCCGATATGACCTCATCGTCATCAGTTATCAAAGAAGGTACGGATACATTAGAATTACCAGACAAAACGAATTTTACCATTTCCACCACTTCTCACTTTTAAATTGTCCAATATTCACAGCATCGCACTGCTTTGCATGGTACTCCTCTTCAGCTTTTCTTAAGTCACTGATATATTTGTTGAGCAGTTCACGAAAATAGCTCCAGATATATGGATTTTCATTAGATGCCTTTGCTTTGTTATGAATTCTATGAACTTTGCGCCTTTGTGCCCTTTATATTGGGAGTATACCAGGGAGAATCATTTTGCCTGATACAAACATTTTTACTCGGGATGCAGTGCCGAGCTACATCCAAAAACTTCTTGGTCCAAGTAAAACAGGCCAGGTCAACATTTGGCACATCAAAGCAGGCATCCCAATCAACCTCGTTGAGTTTTTCTCTGAAATAATCAAAGTTAGCCTTAGAATATTGCCAGATAAGGCTTTCGTATGTTTTATCGATTTTAACCCGAAAAAGTAAACTTGCAGACACTGTGCAGAGGTCATTCTGAGCGACTGGAGATAGAACAGAGACATGCGACACAAATTGTGGGATATTACTTAGTATTTGATCCAGACAAGTTGATGAATGTTCCGTTATCCTTGTAGGCTCGGTGACGTGAATTGTTACATTACTATACAGGCCAAAATTTAAAAAACGTCGTCCATGAGAAGTTCTCGGATCTGCATTGAGGTCTCCCATCATGACAATTTTCCCAATTCCTGAGTTACCGGCGTGTTCTACGTTAACCTGAAGATCATCCCAAAAAGAAGTGCCACTATTAGGAGGCTTGTAAACAACTGCGAGTTAAAACACATTATTATGAAGTCTAACTTCAACCCACATAATTTCAAGCTCTGGGCTCTCTAGGTCAACTCGTCTTCTCACGACCAAGACTCGGGACGCATATAGCGCGACACCACCACCATAACCAGTAGTACGATCTCGTCGTATTATTGGATAGAAACCTGGAATGTTATAATTGCAACTATCTTTATGTGGGGATAGAAAGGTCTCTGATATTGCTATCAGGTCAAAGGACTGAAGCAGAGAAGATTTTATGCATAACAGTTTATCTTGCGAGAGACTTCGTATGTTTGCGTGACACGCATTCAAATCACCAAGAAAATCTGTGGGACCTGGGTTAGGATGCACATCACCTGATAACAACATAAACTGTAAAAATACAAAAGCGTCCAAACAGTTCTCTATAAGACGGCGGTAATGCAGAATATTAATCATGTACTGAAAAGACATATTTCCAACTTCTTTACTGCCATAGGAGTTTTCAATTTTGTGTAGCATACCTATACAAATAATGCACACAGGTAAGACAGTAACTATTACCAGATACAAGAAGATCATTGCATTCACTAGCAGTGACTCATTCGACTCTGAAGGTAACAGATCTATATATAGTTCGGTACCAAATCTGAATACATAATCAAAGCTATCACATAAAGATGTGCACATCATAAAACCTGTATATTGGAAGACAAAAATGACAGTGCTTGCAAGCTTCATCAGATTAATCATGACCATTTTTATCAGGTAGAAGTAAACATGCGCAAATATTCGCTCTTTAAATGGCTGCAAAAATGCACATTCCCATGGTTCCATTAATACATGAAAATTCCTTTCCGACTGTAGATTCCTACAATGCATACAGATCCCTGACCATTGCGTACACAGTATATACGACGAAATAGAAATGACTGAGTCGCATCATTACTGGCAGTGCTACAAGAACATATCTATAAACTAGAAAAGAAGATTTGCTTCAAAGCAAATCTGTCTGTGTGCCTTCAAAATATCAAATGCTACAACTTTTATCCTCTGGTACTTCACATTACACTAAGATTATGGCTGTATGCAAATTTCAAAGTCCAAATGACCTTGACCTTTAACCTTTACAGGTACCAGGTAAATTGCACAGTGTTACAATACTCACAATTTTAAGCCCAACATGAAACAAATCCGATGAAAATTGACCAAGTTATGGCAAGATGAAACTTTCAAAGGGCCAAATGACCTTGACCTTTGCCCTTTTGAGGCTACATGTTCCAACAAAAATGTGGAGTGTTGTGGTACCTACAATTTGAGTCCAACATGATTAGAATTGGATGGAAATTGGCCAAGTTATGAAACGATGAAGCTTTCAAAGGTCCAAATAACCTTGACCTTTGACCTTTAGAGGTCACATGTAAATTTAAAAAATGTGCAGGGTTACAATGGCTACAATTTGAGCCCAACATGATGAAAATTGGATGAAAATTGACCATGTTATGGCTAGAAGAAAGCAACCATCGAAAGAGGTCTTTGACCTTGAAATGACCTTTGACCTTGAGATGACCTCTACCTGAAGCAAACCTTGACCTCAAAAATGACATTTTGGCTGAAACTTTGACCTTGACATGACCTTTGACCTTGACATGACCTTGACATTTGAGATGACCTTTACCTTGCTATGATCAAACTCCAATACACTTGGAACCACATCTACTATAGTATATAAGATATTGAAGATTTAAAACTTTAATTAGCCCTCATTTGCATAATTTTGAAAAGCATGACCTCTCATTATAAAAAGACCAGACTTTATCTATAGAAGTATAATTGTGCCAAGTTTGGAGTTTCTACATGTAATACAATTCAAATGAAATGTCGGACAAATTTGCCTGTAAAGAAAGAAAGAAGAAAGAAAGAAAGACAAAATTCCTAGAAAAACAGAAAAGTGTGTGTCGACACACACACTTTAATTTAGATGGTGGAAGACAAGTAGTTCGTGATATTACAAGGTTACAGCCCCCAGTGCCTGTTGACACATATCACTCATACATGGTTCATTCACAATTTTGTTATTTTGGTGCAATACCTCCACGCATTCATAGTTTACACCAAGCTTAAACCTATCTTGCTTATCAATACGAACAAAAACAACAATAACAGGGGTGGCCAGGTTAAATTTTTCTGGATACCTTTAGAGTATTGTAAACAGGAGAATATTTGACATATAAATGTATCATATATTTCCTCAGCCTCTGTGGTAGTAAAAATCCTGCCTTTCATTCTGCACCCGCGTTTGTTGTCAGCATAATTAGCAAAGAATTCCCATTTTTGATAAATTCTCGCTGAGATATGTTTTGATGGATCTAATCTAAGTTTCAACAGTGAAAATTTTCCTATCGTTTTCATACAATTGAATAAAAAAGCAATTACGTTCGATTATTTTATGTAACGTACCAGCTTTCAGTCCCGCCCAGAGACAGCTGGGCCGGCGCGACGTGAATGGAAAAAAACCTGATGCATCAAGGTATCGAAAATGAGTATGACCTGATCAGTTAGTATAGAAAAAAAATGACCCATATTCATAAATCCCAAACCCAGCAAAGCGATTCCAGAGTTACTAAAGCATCAACATTCATCTTCCAATGCCAATGTGAAGAAACAAATTTCACTTCTGACGTGAGACAGGCAGTCACCCATAAAAGGCAATTGGTGGTTTTCAACAGGTCCTCTCAACCTTTGAAATATTCTTCATTGACTACAGGCTACAGTGTTGACAAAATGTATAGGCCTAATCACTCAAAGTCAAAACCAGAAGTTTTATTACTTCTGCCAAAGATAGAAAGAGACCTGGTAGGCCTCTCACTCTTTAGTTCTCCTGACCTATCAGTCAGCAACCATCCTTTGGTGGTAAAGCTACGCTGTATGTACAATCAGTGCTTAAGGTGCCTCGTTATAACGATATATGGGATGTGCCTAAAGTTCTTGAGTTCTGAACACGACATCACCAGTCCATTCATAAGGTCTTAAGGATATGTCATTTAAGCGTGATGCTAATTGCGCTGGTTTCAGCGCCAAGGTTGCAGACAATTTATTTATTGAAATTATCCAATATGGTGAAGGGGAAGTTGTCTTATATATTTACTTTTTCCGAAAATTTGAAACAAAGTCGTCAAGGTTTCCACACGCCGCTTGTCAAATTGGGCGTGTGTCCTGTTGATTGGCGTCTATGTGCATTTATTAAAATGACTGAATATTTACATGTACAGCGCATGGCGAATATTCGTGGGAATGAAGTATTATTGGTCATCTTCGTGAAACCTCATAAGGCAGTGGCGACACATAAAATCGGGAGACCGATTAAAGTTGTATCGTCGAATTTTAATATCGATACAAATATATGTTTGAAGCTCATAGTATGAGAGCAGCAGCGTGCTGTACAGCCGCTCTTAAAGTTCATAGTATGAGAGCAGCAGCATGCTGTACAGCCGCTCTTAAAGTTCATAGTATGAGAGCAGCAGCATGCTGTACAGCCGCTCTTAAAGCTCATAGTATGAGAGCAGCAGCATGCTGTACAGCCGCTCTTAAAGCTCATAGTATGAGAGAAGCAGCATGCTGTACAGCCGCTCTTAAAGCTCATAGTATGAGAGCAGCAGCATGCTGTACAGCCGCTCTTAAAGCTCATAGTATGAGAGCAGCAGCATGCTGTACAGCCGCTCTTAAAGCTCATAGTATGAGAGCAGCAGCATGCTGTACAGCCGCTCTTAAAGTTCATAGTATGAGAGCAGCAGCATGCTGTACAGCCGCTCTTAAAGCTCATAGTATGAGAGCAGCAGCATGCTGTACAGCCGCTCTTAAAGCTCATAGTATGAGAGCAGCAGCATGCTGTACAGCCGCTCTTAAAGCTCATAGTATGAGAGCAGCAGCACGCTGGACAGCCGCTCTTAAAGCTCATAGTATGAGAGCAGCAGCATGCTGTACAGCCGCTCTTAAAGCTCATAATATGAGAGCAGCAGCATGCTGTACAGCCGCTCTTAAAGCTCATAGTATCAGAGCAGCAGCATGCTGTACAGCCGCGCTTAAAGCTCATAGTATGAGAGCAGCAGCATGCTGTACAGCCGCTCTTAATAATGTTCCAGTGGAACATATTTTGTCCACAGCGGGCTGGTCATCCTCATGTGCTTTTGCGAAATATTGTAACAAAAAAATTGTTGACGAAATCGATTTTCAAATGCAGTATTGTCTGTTTAATACGTATGATTGACAACAATGAATTTATATTCTTGGGTTTAAATGTTCTGTTCATGTGTTACGCGAAGTTAAAAGTTATGAATGATTAAAGAATGCATTTGCACACTTTGGTGTTTTCGTACATAATTGCTTTGAAGTCTCACGTGATCATTGGGGTAATAGATGACCCTTGATGAATAAATTCATATTTGTGGTGGTCAATGTTGATACTAATTTGATGTACTCTCACACTTTGAAGGTTGAACTTCCCGGCTCACAACCACATGGGCTGTGCTATCTCACGTAATCTCTATCGGTATTTTGATGGATACATAGAACCCCAGTCAAACTTCATCCTCTGAGATCCGTTTAACTGTTCAGTTTTTGCTGACAAATATGCAAAATTGTACCACTCGGTTTCGTACCATTTAGATGAAATAGGCAGGGTGAAAAATGATCTTGAGGAATCTGTTTAGTTTCATGAGTCAGATGAAAATGTCATTTCCGTAGATAAGATAAAGAATGGTATTAAAACACTGAAAAACGTAAGCATGTTGGGGGTGTTGGTTATTATGCTAACCACATCACATATGGCAACAATATTTTACACGTGTGTCCACCCTTTCTTTTCTCGGCTATAATTGTGCATTGTATTGCCCCTACCGGCTTACTAAAATAATGATGCATCCAATTCTCAAAGATAAAAGAAAGTCGGTAAGTGCCCCAGACAACTACAGAGGTATCACACTCGGCAGTATATTTTGAAAATTATTTGACTGTATCGTTTTGGCTGATAATATGCAATTATTACGTACACCAAACCTACAGTTCGGTTTCAAATGCAATGTCTCAATAATACAGTTCACCTTCGCCTTGTCTGAATGTGTCAATTATTACACAAGCAATGAGACCGATGTTAATGCTACATTCCTTGATGCTACTAAAGCATTTGATAGGGTGGAACATACATTCAGTTATTCAGATTATTAGAAAAAGAGGTATGTCGTCTTTAATTTTTCTTCTAGTTCTCAATATGTACACGAGCTAAACTACTAATGTCGTATTGGAGAATGCTGCTAGTGAACCGTTTACAGTCAGGAATGGTGTGAAACAAGGCTGAGTACTCTCTCCAATTCTGTTTGGAATATATTTTGATGAACTGATAATTAGACTACAAAGATCCAAATTTGGTTGTCATATCGGGAATATGTTTGTGGGTGCATTGGCTTTTGTCGATGATTTGGTTATCTCCCACGTTAACTGGTTTGAACAAATTATTGGAACTTTGTACTGAATTTGGGAAAGAATTTAAAGTAAAGTTCAGTCCTTCAAAAGGTGAATGGCTGTCCTTCTCGGACAACGATGGGAATCAGTCAATAAGAATGGACGAAAATTTGATTGAAAAAGTAAACAAATATATGTTCATCTCGGTAAGTTTGTGGGAATAGATTGTCTGACATATGATGTGCAACGATGTGTTACTAAGGTATCTTCCGAAGTCAATGTTATAATGGCTGAATTTGAACTTGCGTTTCTGGCCTTACTTTATAAACTATTTCAATCCTATCCCACGTCCTTTTATGGATCCCAATCACAGGACTTTTCAAGTTCAGAAGTGGAAAAAATATTTGTTGCTTGCCGTTAATCAATACGCGATATATGGAAATTTCCATACTGAACCCAAAATATACTGCTTCCAGAGATATTTAAAAGAAGACCACTCTAACTGCAGTTACATTCACGCTTCTGAAAATTCACTCATGAACTATATGAAAGGGATAATCCCCTGGTGCAGATATCTTGCAAAATAATTGATTATGTTTCACTATCGGCAGTCCGCAGGTCGTTCAATGATCTGTTACATCATTATAATATTCAGAGGTATCAAATTCTTTGTGGAAACATTTGAATATTAATAATGTATTGAAAGGAAAATTTGAGAGTACTTCATCAGAACGAAGGCGGATTGTGTGCTCATCCGTGAACTTTGCGAGATCCGTGATGGAAGTATGGACAGTCATTTGAACCGCAATATTTGTGCACCTGCTGAATGGAAATTTTTCTTGGACTTGTTGCTAACCATGGATTGACTTGTAGTATATTTTTTATCAATTGGATGCACTATGACTACGAAATATATATGTAATATGTATTTTTGTATGTATCTATGTAAGTATGTATGTATGTATATATGTATGTATGTATGTATGTATGTGTGTGTGTATGTGTGTGTGTATGTGTGTGTGTGTGTATGTGTCTGTGTGTGTGTGTGTGTGTATGCATTGTATTTGTGTCTTTTCGCCCAGAACCACTTCCTAGTAGTCATTACCCTATTCCGCAGTCCCAACTCTTTACTCTCCATAAGCTAACCTGTGCCTGTCTAATCTATATCCATATGGAATTACTATTGTCCGTATTGCACACGTTCCTCTATAAAATTTTGACATAAGCTGTATCAGCGCAAATAAATTAAAGGGTCTTCAGGGGGAAACTACTCAACATGTTTCGGAGCCTTTTACCCGTACATGTCTCTCTGAGTAGCGGCTCCTTGTTTAAGCTAAATATTCAACAAAGACAACCCACATAAATAAAGAATAAATATGAACGTGGCAAATGATGAATTACCTAAATATGTGAAGTTTTGCTTATAAATGCAGAGCTTCATTATGAAAGAAGAATACCTGTAAATCAAACCTTGAGTACTACATTTGTATAGTACAGGTTCAGATGAGAACAATTTGACTTACCCTGAGCCAATATGTTCCCTTTCTGACTGGACAGCTTATCATAGTTAAACCACCCGCCAGTGTATAA
>CAXHWN010001190.1:0-19000 GCA_964020975.1 Hermodice carunculata
TTTGGTACCCTGTAGCATTGCAAATTGACTCCTGTGTTCGAGCTTAGTGACTGCAAAAAGCAACGCGGCTGCTCATGGCAGTGGTTGCATACAGCAGGCACCACTGTAAGTGCAAAAGTAGTGTGATATAAGACCAGCCAAGAGCACAAGACTACAATGATGTCTCCCTAAGTTCTATCGAAAGTAGATCAACTTTGCTTTTTTCTGAACTGACCGAGCAAAGTATCTGCGCCCAAGAATTGAGTGAGTTTCATTCATAATTTAAAAAAAAAAAGAAAAAAAGGAAAAAAATCTTGTCTACAGTACTCATTTATAATGTCTTAATAATAAAATCAAATGAAAACATCGAAGCAGACAGCATTTGCATTTGGATGCTTTTGGGTGGTTTGCACGGGAAAGGATTAACACAAAAAACAAATTAGCAGTAAACAGGTAAATGCTAAGGACTAGATACAGTTATTCTTCCTCTTTCATCATCTCCAAACGTGTAGAGAGTAATCCACATGTATCATCACAGGAAACCCAACAATTCTTTAATGGGAAATACTATTTTGAAATCATATGCATGTAGTTCAATGTAGATTTGTTTTGCAGTGGTTCAGGCATGTCCTGTGTGGGGACTGCCCTTTGTCAGTACAATTTCCAGTTGTCCCATACACATTGCATTCCAGATGATGACTCCATTAATGCACCACCTTTGACTTGGACATTGCACATAGTGATGGTCCTTAACTAATTCCATACCAGTCTCTCATATTTACCTAGATTTAAGACGACAATTGCATATTTAAATTCTTCATGAAAAGAGCTTTTGTTTAAGTACCAACATGCTTATAGTTGTAATTCAGTGGTTCTGGCACTGCCTGGCAAGTCATGCTGCAACTGCCGCTAGGGCAGCTGCAGCATGACTTGCCAGGCAGTGCCAGAACCACTGACAAAGGCCTGTGACCATGGTATGAAATGAGTTAAACCAGGCTGGGATTGCACATGTACATGTATATGGGTGATCTTGACTTCTTTCCCCAGGTCATAGACATACATGTGAGGCAACTTTACTGAATTTCTTTTTCAGATTATTGTGAGTTGAATTTTTTTGAGTCAGGAATCACGTTACATATGGTGAAGGTCTTTTATAAAGACGCGATGGCAATGCCCTATGGGGACACTTGCATCTTGGTGATGCCTATAGCTAGTTCAGTCTTATCATTTCAGACCAATAAAGGCCCCGAGGACCAGCCTTTGTGCCAAACCACCAATCAGGTACCAGTATATCATTCAGTGCTGCATGGTATCTGGTGGTCAGATTTCCTACATGTACTTGTAACCCGCACTTGTAATGATCATGAGGAAGGTTAAGGTTGTAGCTAGTGCCCTTAAAACCGGTGGATGTTGACACAATATATATCCAGAATATACTGCCAAATTTCAACAGCTTTTCAAAGAGTATTGGATTTAATTTCCATCCCAACCAGACCTACAGGAATTTGCATGATACCTATTAAAACCAAACCATAATTCCTTTGCAACTAATAAGGTGTCAGATAGGGAGATGCTTTAAAAAAAAAAATGCTTAAATAACTGAAAGATTGATAACCAAGATACTGTTCATGTACCATATCTTGTATATTCCATCACCTGTGCTCATTAAAAGGATCATACCTCCACCTAAATTGGCTAACATGCTGTTTTGCACACAGTAAGTTGGTCACAAAGTATGACTTCATCTGACAAAAATTGCCTTCATGAGGGAGCTTATTTTTCATATCATAATTATGCCCCCCTCTTACCGGAGGAGGGGCATATAGTACATGTAATCGCTTTTTCCGTGCGTCCGTCCTTTTTTACTTTTGCTATAAACTCAGCTGACGAACTAGTCAGAAGAACCAAAATAGTGATAGGCCTACCAATTCTCCTCTATCTTTTGCAGAAGTAATAAAATTTTGATTTTGAGTGGTTGGGCCTATACATATTGGAAACACTATAGTCTGTATTTAATGAAGAATATTTCAAAGGTTGAGAAGACCGGTTTAAAACCACCAGCTGCCTTTTGTTGGTGACTGTCTGTCTCAAGCTAGGAGTGAAATTTGTTTCTTCACATTGGTATTGGAAGATGAATGTTGATGCTTTGGTAACTCTGGAATCTCTTTGCTGTCATTGTTGGGTTTGATATTTATGAATGTGGGTCATGTTTTTCTACGTAAGTGTATCATACTAGAGACGTCCGTCCGCATTTCGTGTCTGGGCTATAATTCGCTTGCCCTTCAACTTATATTAGTGAAACTTTACACATAGGTGTATCTGTACATAAGGATGTGTCATGTGCCAAAAGTACATTGCTAGGTCAAGTATCTGGGTCACAGTGACACATGCTTATAAAATTGTGTCCAGACTATGATTCCTTTACTGTTTAACTTAGTTTCATGAAACTTCACACACACACACATCTTGACCTAAAGGTGTGTCATGAAACTAAAGTAGGTCACTAGGTCAAGTATCTGGGTCACCATGATACATTCATGTAAAACAACATAGCACTTCATGTCCGGGCTGTAATCCTGTAGTCCTTCAAGTTAGATTAATGAAACTTTACACACAGGTGCATCTAGACAAAAAGTGTGTCATGAACCAAAACACGGTCACTAGGTCAAGTATTTGGGTCACAGTGACATATCCTTGTAAAGTCTTGTCCGGGCTGTAATTCCCTTACCATGTTACTTAATTTCATGAAACTTCACACTCACATATATCTTGATCCAAAGGTGTGTCATGAAACTAAAGTAGGTCACTATGTCAAGTATCTGGTCCTCTGCTATTCGTGTCAGGGCTATAATTCGCTTGCCCTTCAACTTAGATTAATGAAACTTTACACACAGGTGCATCTGGACATAGGGAGTGTCATGTACCAAAAGTAGGTAACTAGGCCATGTATTTGGGTCAAAGTGGAATATTCCTGAAAAATCGTGTCCGAGCTGTAATTCCTGCACCATTTAACTTATATTAATAAAACTTTACACACAGATGCATCAACACATAAGGGTGTGTCATGTACCAAAAGGAAGTCACTAGGTCAAGTATCTGGGTCACAGTGACATATTCTTGAAAAATTGTGTCTTGGCTATAATTCCTTAACTATTTAACCTAGTTTCATGAAACTTAATACACACATATATTGACTTAAAGGTGTGTCATGAAACAAAAGTAGGTCACTAGGTCAAGTATCTGGGTCACCATGATACAGTCATGTAAAACTATATTACGCTTCGTGCCTGGACTGTAATTCCATTGTCCTTAGACTTAGAATCATGAAACTTTACATACTTGTGTATCTGGACAAAAGAGTGTGTAGTGCATAAAAGTAGGTCACTAGGTCAAGTTTCTGGGTGAGCCTATTTTTATTGACTACAGTCATTCCAAAATGAGACCTGTGATTAGTAAGGTTATAAATGAGGTGGGGGGGGGGGCATGGATCCAGCAATCTCTGATTGCCTTTTGATTATCCAAAATGCAGTCAAGTGACATGACATGGCCTCACCATGAAAGGATTGTAAAAGCAATATAATATCCTATTTATAGACGTTATAAATTAACTAAGCAATTAAAGTCAATAAATTTAAAGACACTTACAGTTTTTTAGATATGGCGGGGCAAGAAAATTATCTGCAAGGTTTATTTGCCCAAGGACAAGTGCAACTGCATCTATCTTTATATATTTTTTAAAAGTTTTACTTGCCCTGCATCAATTTGCACTTGTCCCAGACAATATAACGTATGAATTTTCTCACCCTGTTTGGGTTTTCAGATGTTTTTGTCTCTTAAGTTAGAGATTTCTTTTTTTTTTAAAGAAAATTTTAATCCAATACTGTATTAAAGAATGAAAGCATATGACAGTGTTTCTCTGTTGTGAAAGTATACCAGTGGGTTCAATAAGCTTTCTCCTTTCAGTCACTTAATTTTATGGTATCTTGGCTGTTGATCTTTAAGGCATTGGTGTCGTTATAGAATAATTGCTTGTAGTATATAGTGGAACCTGTCTTAAAAGACCATCCCTTGGGATGACCAAATTCTGGTCTCTTCAAGACAGTTAATCTCTCATGGGAGGTAACAATGTAATCCTTTCCCCCTCAAACCGACCAAAACCGACTGATGGTCAAATGTTGTCTGTTCAGTGTTTTCACTGTGTGACTAATTTCAACAATAATGAAAAACAATTTGACTGAGATTTGTAACCTAACAAGATAACATGACCCATGTCAAGGAAAGTTGTTGACTCAGTCTTAATTCAAAGGGGAAAGGTTAATAAGCAGGATATAAAGTATGTTGAAAAAGAAAGTTTTCAAGGTAGATGGCGTCTGAAGACAGGTACCGCTGTATTGATAAGATAATGCTGTGGTGGAGTACTATACAGTAGTAATACGAAAAATGAACAGGTTCATTTAATAATTAATGGAAAGAAACTGATTTTTTTATTGTTAATTCCTTGTGTTAAATGCTGCTGACTTAAAATGGTTGGCTTTTTACAGAAAATTCATTCCAGTCCATGTATGCATTGCCTCTTTGGGAGTCCTTAAAAACTTCAGTTTTAACAAAATTACCACTAAAAGAGTGGCATGGTATGATAATAAGTGCCTTTTTTTTAATAACTGCAGAGCCAGAAACTCAGCGAGAATCCGACAATCTACTCTCGTAAAGATTCTCCTAAACTTGTCTTTGTTTAAAAAGAAAACTAATTGACAAAAATCCAAATAGATTCTCGCAAAATTTTGCAAAATTCTGGCCCTGAACTGATAATAATGTGCATTGTTTTGAAACGTCGAGGGGCAATGTTGGCATCAAGTCTGTACTGTGTACTGAACGTATACAGTACATGCACATATATAATTCAAACATACTTCAAACACATTGAACCAAGGTAGAGCAAAGATCCATCTTGGTGAATTGAGCAAATAATAACTTTGAAATTCTCAATTTCAGAACGGGTGACTGTATTTTTCAACTTGATGTCTGTTTGCTTCTTGCCACAAAGTTGTCCAGACCATGACCTACTTTGCACTCATGAAAACTAATCAGACGACAAATGATATGCAAAATTAACTTATTATTTAGACATTCTCCCTTCTTAGAAATTTAACTGAAATAAGCTCCAATTTTAGACCTAAATTTTGGAACATTTCAGCTGTGTCAACTGGAAAATCATCATCATAAAATATATATAATTTTTTAATACCTCAGAACTTTTGTGCAAGAAAGAAGTGGGCAGGTGGGAGGTGGGGGCACTTTAAAGGGATAACATGGTAAGATGATATAAATATGGGAGAGGCTGATATGGTCTTGATTATTTGTATGTGACCATACATGCATGTAATTTTGTGTGACCTATATAGTACACTTGCCTTATAAAGAAGTACATGTATTGTATTTGATGTGGGTGATAATAATAATAAAACTAACCAAGTGGAGGATCTGACTGGCTTGTAGTACACAGCCAAGTTCATGGCCGGATCACTCTGAGTGCACGAAGCGCACGAGGAGTGATGCGACCATAAACGAGGCTGTCCTTGCCAGTCGGATCCTTCACGCGGTTTGTTTTATTTTTTTATCTAGTAGTTGTAGTTGTATTCAGTGAACAAAATAAATAAACAGAACCAATGGCTCCAAGTTGTCCTCCATCATTAGAGTGAACTAGTAGCTTTGCTATGACCTATGACCGTGATTTGATTTCCAAATATGGAACGAAAAGTAAATTCCAGGCACTTGCATTGAGAACCAATGAAATGGCTCCATTTGCTATGGTGATGTGGATTTTTAGCAGGGTAATATGGATAGAAATACTGTTCCCTTTGTAGTTTCCTGTTCAATGAGCTAATACAGCAATAATTACTGGATAAATTATGGGAATGCTTGCATGGCATGCCTGAAGTATGTGCAACATCCAATGGAGAAGTAACCTCACTGAAATGATACTTCATGGCAAAATGTGACATAATTTGAGGGCATGTGCTTAAAATCGGTTGTCAAACTAATTTGTTCTACAAGCCGTCGAACTCTCATAATTTTAAAGTGCATATAGACATATGTGTGGAACAGAGTTGTGTGTAAACATATTTCCAGTGATTAGTCTTACTATTTCAGCCCAGTAAAAACAGAAAGGACAAGTCTACAAAGCAAACCACCAATCAGGTAGCAGTATATTAGTCAGTGCTGCATGGCATTTGGTGGTAAAACTTGCAGTTTTGTTGTGATGGTGATGTGTAGGGCTACACTAGTACTGCTGTGGTCAGTAATTGGGCAGTCTGCTTATTGTGGCATGATAACCTCATGATCCTAAGTATATCAAGTAAAGGTACATGTCCCAAAATATGCCAATATGGTACATCTGTTTAACATGTGGATTTACTGACATTATACATGTAACCTACATACAGTATTGTGAAGGGAAGGTGGCTTCAATTTTAAAAATAGCAGGCAAAGTATATTTGGATTCTCATGTAACATATTTATATTTTTCATGATGTTTTCTTAAAATTTGAGGCGAAAGTCTAGGTTGGTACAGACAACATGAGTGCATTCATCAGTATTCTCCACCTTTTGCACAGGTTCCCCAGAGATAAGCTCTTACTGGGTCAGAAGTTATATACAGAAAACATGCATGTCACATATTTGCTTGAAGCATGCCTTGGATTTTAGATTGAAGTTACTCAAGACAACAGTTGATGCAAAATTGAGATGCACGATACCCATATTAAGGTAGAACTCACTCACTTTAATTACAAGCTGTGGAAATACATGGGCATATATAGACAAAGTGCTTCAGAAGTGGGCTGTAGACTATGTGGTCATAGAATAATTGCTTCCAACTGATAGAGTGCCATGGTGTTAGTATGGATCAGATCTAGGATCATTTTAATACCAAAGCAACTGCAATGTCAAAATTTGCATGATGCTGGTGTTGAGCTGTCAAATGGTACCTTGCTGTCCCCAAATTTTGCATCCAAAGCAGACCAAGGTCCATGCTTTCTCTACTACACTTGGTCTGCCCTATCACAGGATTTTATGTATAGCAAGGGAAACAAAATTATACTGTGACCCTCCTCCCTAAACTGAGACACCAATCAGGAAGTTCGTCATTATCACTTCGGCCAGTGGCAGCCTCTGGTCCCTAGGGTACTGAAGCCTGCTACCATGGTAACCATATTCAACCAATTAGAGACTGAGTTACTTTTCCAAAGCTAAAACAGTGACCTTGTTAAAGAAGGGCAGACCCCAGTGGAGTAGACTAAACATGCATGTTTGTTCCACATCTTTAATAAGTCTACCAGTTTTACTAGGAGTACTAATCAAAGGCCAACTTGGGTATAGATAAGATCACTGCTCTATTCCCTAAGGTTTACTTATATGCTAATTAATCTGATAAGCATGGTCATTTTCCCTGGTGAAGACATCTTTGGGATTGTGGTCAATCTGGAAAACAATTAAAATGCACTGTTCACATGGACTGAAATACTTCCATGCTTCCTTAGTTGAACTGTGCGTAAGAAATATAATGGTCCCACAGGGAAATAAATTATGACTATAAAATAAAGTTTTCTTGATAGTGGTTGTTTAGGAATGCTACCAGCATATGTGGCATGGGGCTGCTTTTGAGGTGGCCCTATATATTGACAGATCATGAAAACTGCTGTTTTGACAGTGCGTGTACATGTAAGCTAGGGCCTACTTACATTCACAGTCATTTCCACATGTTCGCAGAAAGCCTGTGTGCAGGGGAGGGAGTCTGAGACCCATTTTCAGCTTTCCCTATATTGACAAAGTGATGACTAGTGTTTGCTTTTGGCATATCAGTTCCTCACTGGGGACTATAAGTTCAAGGCACCTTGTCCTTCTGTCCATCTCGCAGAGCTTGCCCACATCATATTTACCCTACCAATACACTGACACTTACCAAGTTTGGTGTGTGAACACTTCACAAAATAGAGACGTGTCACACACAAAAATTGGGACATTGGGACCTTGACCTTTGACAGTGGAACCCATTATAGAAGATGCTCGTGTGGGCCCTATTTCATATACCAAAGATACCAAATGTGGTGGGTGAATACTTTTTGGGATACATTAGTATGTCACATCCTGAAATTAGGTGATAGGGACCTTGACCTTTGACCTATGACCCTATCATAGGAAATGTGTGTGTAGGCCATGTTTCCCATACTGTTAAACTTAGAGATACAAAACTTGGAGTGTGGATGCTTCTTGGGAATCTAGTTTTGTCTCCTCCCAAAGTAAGATCACTGTGACTTTGACCTTTGACCTTACCACTTGGATCATCTTTGCAGACCTCAAATTACATTGTTTCTCTGGCGTTCCCTGCAGCTTTGCAATCCTCTCTGTAGTTGGGGACTATGTGGTGCTATGCAATGCCTGATCTCATTTTGAATGGTGTAGGTTGATGTATTTACACAAGTTGACAAATAGTTGGGTCACAATGCAGAAACCTGATTATCTGTATGGTTTTGAAAGTGATAGCAAGTTTGATGGGCTTGTGATTAAGACTATTTTCTTTGGGAATTAGTTTGTATATAAATGCTGTATGTTTATAGATTTGTTGGTATTGGTCTCAAATGAATGATTTTATTGGGCATTCAATCAACACAACTGCTTTCAGAGTAGACAGACAGCTATTGTCTGAAAAAAAGCAGTGAATTACTTGATATTTTATCTGATCACTGAGTCCACAGGATAGTCTCGTATTATTTATGTAGGACTTTATTGGCGGCAAGAACTGCAAGCTTGTGATGGTTGTACATGTAACATAATGATATAAGGATATGCTTTTTGTGTCCTACTGTATGGAAAACCTGTAGTGTCATTATCATGATGTTGTGGGATGTTTGCATGAGCTAACAGACATGCAGAACAAAAGACGTTCCATAATCGTGAGCTCTGGGATGTTTTAACATTGCTTAAGAGATGTATGAATTACATTCAAACCGAATAATATATTAACATAAAAGATGTACTCCAGGACACAATGTAACATTACAGATTTGTGCAAGAAATGATGTACCTGTACATATTGATGTTTTATATGGTGTAAAAGTATGTTTAAAGGACAAAGTGTTTGTGTCCCTTGCTTCTATGCTAGTTTTATGCATGAGTTGTAAAATCCAGTGTTACTGATTTCTGTGATTATTATAATTACTGAATGAGTGATTAAGAGAGAATATTGCAATCAGCATGTAAACGTTTGTATTGGGTGATACATTTGTATTAATACATATATTTTTGTGGGCTAGAGATGTGTATTCCCATTAGATTCTATGTAATTGTAACACTCAATTCATTGACTAGTTTTGCAGCAAAAATTACTAAATTTACAGGAGCATTCTTACTATATACAGTACAACCATTTACCACAAGAAATTGGTACTTCTAGGTAGAGCGGTTTTAAAGTTACATAGGTGCAAATTCCAATGGAAATACACATACCTATCCTGCCTGCCTACAGAGCCCTCTACTGAGAACCCACATGAACCAGCTAATCTTGACCTTACCCACATGTACTGTAAATTGATTTATTTTCACGTGCATAAATTTTCATGGTTTTTGTATTTCGACATTCCACTGTAATTTTAATTTCACTGTTTTGGACACAATTCCTTTTCAAACAATGTTCAAATACTATTTCACTTTGTTTTTATTTTCATGGTTTTGTGCCATCAGCGAAATAAGGCCAGAATAAGAATGCAGCAAAATTAAAGCAATTTACAGTATTAGGGGCAATGATAAACATAAAGTATAATGCAGTAAGTGGTCCGGCAGTATTCTATCCACAAAATGAATTCTCATAGAATAATTGCCATATATGTTTTATGGTACAGAATTATCATACATGTGCTAGGGCACTATACAGGTACAGAAGTACAGGGACATTTTCTATTTGGTTAAAATAAGAGGACATGTGTCCTCGTTTACACACCAAAAATGGGGTATGTTAAGCTGACATACACTAGGATCTTTGGGAGAACTTGTTGGAATTTGTTTTGAGGAGCCTGTTTCTGGGAACTTGCTTCCAAGTGGCCCCTTGTTTACACATTTAAAGAACATGCGTACCCATAAATCTTATTTCTGTTTCATTGTGGTCCACTTGTAGTAAATCGGCAAGGCCTGGTGGAACAACAAGACACAAGCCCAAGCCTCGATATGGCTCTCTGCCAACTTCAGGTTATGCCACTCCATCATCACCAGACGCTGAGTTTGACAGCACCACCACCATCCGAGAGGCAGTTTATGATGAGTGGTACCGACAGCGCTTGGTGAGGGATAAACAGAAATTGAAAGAGAAGAAACAGAAAGAGAAAGAGGAGGAAGAAAAGAAAAGAAAAGTATGTATTTATTTTTGTTGAAAATTTTACTCGTGAAAATTTTTCAAGGATGGGGAACTGAAAAATTGATAGAGAAGCATAAAACTTGACATCATAATAGAGAAAGATGAACTATTAGGTGTCCCAGGTCAACAAACTAGTTAGCCCACATGTACATATATGCAGTTATACTTCAGAGCTGCCACTTACATGTAATCAAATAGAAACTGACACTTTGGGGGTGGGGGTGATGTGGGGGGGGGGAATGAGGGAAGATGCCCACTGCCTTCCAAATCCCTCTGTCACATTTTTACTGCAAAACTATTTAACATATTGAATGCTGCTTTGACATGAATCTTATACACAGCCTCCAAGCAGCCCATGTTAAATGTGGCACATACTGAAAAGTGACAGGGCAAGTACCGAAGGTGTGAAGCATTGGGGGGCGGGGTCTGGGGCAATGTTCCCGCATGAAAATTTGAAATTTGCATCTTCATTTACTACATTTTAACCATGTCAGGCACCATTAGAGACACTCTCAGTCAATGAAAATAGTCACTCAACTGCTCTAACAGCTAACAAAAGTAAGCCATACCTATGTGTATTTATGGTCATCACCTATAATACATGTGCAAATTGTCTGCCAGAGTACAAAGTCTGTGTGGGTTGGGCACAATGCATCCAACCCACACCAAGGAAAGCTATTGACCTGGGATGTTACATCATCAAAAGTCTTATGTACAATTCTGGGCAAAATGTTGGTTTTTTTCTCATTAACATGAAATTTAAGTAAACATAAGTGACAATTTACATCTAGGGGCTTTTAGCATGCAATGCTTCCATATATGCATGAATTACTACTGTTTGTGAGAACATCGAAGAAAATTTTAAAATCTTTCACTGACAGGAAAAGGAAGACAAGATTCTGGAAGCCAAGGCCTCATACAATGCCTGGATGGAAAGCAAGAAAGAAAAGGATAAAGGTAAAGTCAAACAGAAGAGGAAGGAAGAAGAAAAAAAGAGGAAAGAGGAAGAAGAGAAATGGACAAGGAAAGAAGACGCTCACAAAGTAAGTAGGATGTATGCAACAGGAGAAATAGAGAATTCTGCATGGGTTGGCAGTTGCAGATGTTTGTGGCATCATGTGTTGCTTTTTTTAGTTTTCCCGGGGCTTGCCAAGCAAAAACTGAAAAAATCCAACATTGAGTGCCACAAATGTGTGCAACTTCCACCCGATGTGACATTATTTTCTAACTGACCTATACATGACAGGAATTACAAAAGAGTCTGAATTGAAGCAATGACATCAGTTGAAAACTTGGAAAATGACAGTATCTTATTTAGTGATTAAAACTCATCTTGAAAGACCACTGCACCAAAGGTTTGCCAAATTGTCGTCTGTCAACACAGGTCATCTTTCACAAAAACATTAAAATGGCTTCAAAATTGTTCAGTGAAATATCAGAAATGCATTTCATGGAAGTGGTGTTTCAAAACAGACCAATGTATCTTATATTAAGTTAAACCATCCTGCAAAAATGGTAAGCAAATATGAAAAAATAGAAAAAGCCAAGATTTTGTAACTTCCTCATGGTTTATCTGTCAAATAGAGCAAAGTTTTAGATAACATATGCTTTTGGATGTATAGTAAATCACATGCTTTTATATTTCCTCCATCTAATGTGCAGTAAAATTAGAGTTGTCTAAAACACAAGGATCTAAAACCATGGTTCAGGCGAAATGCTTTTCTTCTGACAAGGAAACGTGAACAAAACTTGCATGACACAGTTCACAACTCACCTTCCTACTTTATATCTACTTTGACAGTTGTTTCGTGCCTGGAAAGAGGACAAGGATGCTGTACTCAAGGAGAAAGCTCAGGCCAAGAGGAGAGAGGAGGAGAGGAAGAAACAGGCAGAATATGAGCAGAAGCAGGAAAAGCAAAAAGATGCCTCCAAAGTGTACAAGAGATGGTCAGTTGGTCTTCTCGCAGGTTTATAGTTCTCCTGACCCTTCGCTTTTAACTCTTTACTGCCCAAATAGCCCTCAAGTGCCTGAATGTAAATTGTCTTCTGCCTCAACGTTTTTACTAAAGTTTCTTTCTTGTGAATGAAAAAACTTTTGGTGAGAATTACTCCTGTAGATAAGATCTGTTTTGACAGCATGCTCCCAGTCAACAGCCTGGCATGGTATGGGGTGAGCATCATGTGCCCAACCCAGGCCAAGGAAAGCTGTTGACTCAGTCTTATTCTTACCAGGAAAGGGTAAAACTGGCTGGATGTAAAATGTAGACTGCTTTAATGTTTTTAATTCAGCCGACTTGTCAGTCAGCTGAGCTTTTGTGAGGGTCTGTCGTTCGTTGTCCATCCGTCCGTTGTCTGTCCACAGATCACATTTTCGACTTCTCCAAAACCGCCATCCAGATTCACTTCAAAATTGGTGGGGATGTGCCTTGGGTGGGTTTCTACCGAGTTTTTGTTCAAATGGTCAGCTCCATTGATATTTGGATTTTTTATGATTTTTTTTGGGGGGGAGGGGGGTAAATCTTAAAAGATCTTCTCCGAAACCGCTTACCCAATTGCTTTGATATTGCACAGGGATGCTCCCAGGGACTCATATTTCTGAATTTGTTCACCAACTGGCACTGCAATTTTATTCTAGTTTTTTTAAATGATTTTTTGTGTGTTTTTGCTATTTTTGACTTCTTTTCCAAAACCACTGTCACTCAGATTAAGCTGAAACTTGGTGGATATGTTCCTTGTGGAAGGGTCAAACAAAATTGTTCAATAGGCACTGCTGTGGGTTCCTGATTTTTAACAATTTTTTCAATTTGGGAACTTATTGTTCAATGCAGCTTTCCTATTAGTTACTGTGTAAGTTGATGGACATTCTAATGCTAATTCACATTTTCGACTTCTTCTCCAAAACCCTCATCCAGCCTGACTTCAAACTTGGTGGCAATGTACTTTGGGTGGTTTTCTACCAAGTTTGTTCAAATGGTCAAGCTCCACTGATTTTTGGATTTTTTATTATTTTTTTTGGTCTTTTTGGGACAAATCTTACAAAATCTTCTTCTGCACAACTGCTCACCCAATTGCTTTAATATTACATAAGAACACTCCTAGGGACTCCTAGTTCTTAATTTGTTCACTAGGTGGTGCTGCAATTTTTTTTCATTTTTTTTATGAGTTTTTGTGTGTTTTTATTACTTGTGACTTTTTCTCCAGAACTTTTACTCAGATTAAGTTAAAACGTAGTGGATATGTTCCTTTTGAAAGGGTCAAGCAAAGATGTTCACTAGGTAACACTGCTGTGGATTCCTGATTTTTAACATTTTTTTCAATTCAGGTACTTATCGGTGAATGCACTTTTTCTATTGCTCACCATGCAAGTCAGTGGGCATTCTAATGCACTCTAATGGTAATTCACATTTTGGACTTCTCTGAAGAAAATGTATGTCAGATTTACTTCAAACTTGGTGGCAATGTACCTTGGGTGGGTCTCTACCAAATTTGTTCAAATGGTCGCGCTCCAGTGATTTTGGATTTTTTATTATTTTTTCCAAAATGTTTAAAAAAGTTTTAGTAGGAAAGATTAACATGGGAATTTGTTGTAATGGTTATGACTTGAGTAATTTTGGCCAGATTTGTGCCAAACTTGGTAGGGATGTACCTTTTATAAGTGTCTACCTATTTATGCAAATGGTCATGCTCCTGTGATGTTTGGACCTTGACCTCATTCCCAAGGTCACAGGCCAACTGACACAAAATTTACTGCTCACTTGTTAACTTGGGATCTGTTTTGAGTTAGGACCTTGATGTTGCACATGTTTATGTTTCTCTATGAAGGACATGCTTAGTGATCTTGACCTCATTTCTGGGGTCACAGTGCAACATACGTGAATTTTACTCTTCACTATAATGTGAGAACTACTTTAAATGGGACTTTGACATTGCACCTGTTAGTGTTCTTCTACAAATGTCAGACTTACTCAGTACATGGGTGACCTTGATCCTATCCCAAGTTCACAGAGCTGCAAGTGTGCTGAATATCTAGGTCAGCTGAGCATTTTTTTTAATGGCTTAATATCCAATCCACAACAGGGACAGTGTTGAGTTGAGTCAGTCTTGATCCTAGGCTAAAGGGATTAATGGTGCTGGAAAGACTGTTCATTTATTCCCTGGGATGAAAGTGTCTGCACACCCATCCAAGAAGACTGTTTATTTATTCCTTGGGATGAAAGTGTTTGCACACCCATCCAAGAAGATTGTTTATTTATTCCCTGGGATGAAAGTGTCTGCACACCCATCCAAGAAGACTGTTTATTTTATTCCCTGGGATGAAAGTGTCAGCACACCTATCCAGGAAGACTGTTCATTTATTTCCTGGGATAAAAGTGTCTGCACGCCCATAAACCCATACACCCATCCAAGAAGACTGTTTATGTATTCCCTGGGATAAAAGTGTCTGCACAACCATCCAAAAAGACTTCATTTATCCTTTGGGATAAAATTGTCTGCACGGCCATCCAAGAAGACTGTTTATTTATTCCCTGGGATGAAAGTGTCTGCACACCCATCCAAAAAGACTGTTCATTTATTCCCTGGGATAAAAGTGTCTGTATACCCATCCAAGATGGCTGTTCACTTATTCCCTAGTTCTTACATCAACTGAAGCTGAATCCTCTTGATTTGAAATTAAAGCTTTTGTCATACATGCACAATTATTATCTAAGAAGTTTTCTCTCGAGAGTCTTTTGGATTGTATTGAATGCAATATAACACAGGGTCATGTGTGAACATGGGCTGATTTGGTGTTCAAAATGTGTCATTGCATCGGCCAGGGCACTTCAAACCCTACTTTCAAAGGGAAATATTTTATAAATGGAAACAAGATGCAACATGAAAGTTGTCCATGATATATCAGCAGGTGTAGCTTTTATGTCATGTTAGCTGTGAATAGCTATGTGTATTGCTGCAATACTTTGAGTAGCTATCAGTGACATAATGACATGATCAACTGCATAGCAAAAGATTCCTGTTTGTCTTCATTTTTAGTGGTGAAAGTGTAGAATATGTATGTTACCATAGGTACTGTAGGATGGGATTTTCTGAATCACAAGAGTGGGAGGGGTGTTTAAGGGGACAGGGACACCAAAAAGGTATGATATGGTAAGGGTTTAGTATTTGATATAATGAGTATTTAGTATATCATGTACTGTACATGCATTTGATGAATGAATGTTCAGTTTTTGATTTACTGAATGTTTAGTTTTTAATATAATGAGTGTTCAGTATTTGATATACTGAGTGTTCATGCAGTATTTTATGTGTGGAATATTCAGTATTTGATGTTATGAGTGTCAGTATTTTATATACAGAGTGTTCAATATTTAATGTTATGAATTTTCAGTATTTGATGTTATTGGTGTTCAGTATTCGATATACCAAGTGTTCAATATTTGATTTAATGAGCATTCAGTATTTGATGTTATGGTGTTCAGTACTGAGTGTCCACTCTCCTATGTATTAAGCTTGTCCTGAATGGGTTATCCTGCATAAGTATGAAGGATAAGGTTTTAATTGTAATCTTTCATTTTATTGGTCATTCATTCATTTCAAATAGTAGACAAACCAATGAAAGGCCATGGTGCACTTAGTAAAATACTGACTCCTTCCACCTTCAAACTGGCATCGTTTTCAAACTGATTTTTCCGATAGTACTTTGATTTGGTGTGTATTTGCCCATTTCAGACATGGGAGAAAGAAAATCCAGTATGTATGGCCCATTAGGGATAATGTTGGGATCACTCATTGTTGGATTTTCATGTTCAGACAACTCATGATCCCAATGTTATCCTCAATCGGCCACCCATACTGGACTCTGTACATCTTTAATATAATGAATGATTGTTCAGCATTTCATACATGTACCAAGTGCTCAATACTTGATATATTGAACATTCACTATTTGAGGCACTAAGTGTTCAGTATTTTGTATGCTTTCAGGAAGGAAAACAAGGATGAACTTCTGGTCACAAAGAAGAAAGAAGACGTGAAGAAGGAGAAAGAGAAGACGGAAGAAGAGAAAAGAGAGCAGCGAGAGCGAGAGAGAGAGGCCCAGAGAGCCTATGACAAATGGATGAACAGGAAGGTAGGAAGTGTGCAGAACAGTGATGAGCAAGCTTTATCATTGCTTGTCTTGTACAGGGAACATTTTCAGATTGGAGGGAAAAAGAATCTATTAATCCTCTCTCCCATAAAGTGTTCAAAACTGCTGGATGGACAAGTGTCTGCTGTTGACTGATTTCAGTGGTGATGAAAAACAATTCGAAGGAGAAGTATGAATGAGACCTGTCAGGATAATGTGACCCAGGTCAACAGCTTTCCTTTGCTTGTTGGGCCCTGAACACCCGAGCCAAGTGAAGGAAAGCTGTTCACCCAGACTTAATTCAAAGAGGAAGGGGTTGAGGTACAGAAGACAGTAGTTTTATTCTGTTGGAGGCGGGGCTGGGGCTGGGGCTGGGGCTGGGGCTGGGGAGGGGGGTGGGGCAGGTGGCTGAGAAACAAACAGACTGTAAGTTGCAAAGAGAGATGGAGTTCAGTCTGCTAAGGAGACAGTCTGGAGGGGTTATTCTGAAATTTGGGCAAGGCAGCAGCCCTCAGACAACAGCCGTGGTTGAACACTCAGAATTTCCATTTCTGGGTAGGGAGCATAGAGAGTGCCACACAGCTATCTGTCAGTATGCTGCAGTCCCTAGTTTTCTGTTCCTTTTTTTTTTCTTCTTTTTTTTTTCTTTTTTTTTTGAATTTGATAAGGAATTATGTCAGTGTTATGCATATATATATATATATATATATATATATATATATATATATATATATATATATATATATATATATATATATATATATATATATATATATATATATATATATATATATATGGAATTCCACATTTTGTGGCAGGCAATCATGATAGAAATTTTCTCAATGCATGCTGGGAATGGACTAAAACATCTGTTACATCTGAGATATTTTGGACTTTTTGTAATTTCCGCTGTGCAGACACTGGCACTGACAGCCTCATAGCTGATGACTGTGGCAGAAACAATACAGTTGATGTATATCACATGACACATGTAAACTGCAATGCTCCCTCATTGTAACACTGATGATGTGGTCCAAAGAGTAGGCCAACTTATAACAAAGCTGTCTTGTAATGAGGGTACTTTTAAGAGAGAGTTAATGGCAGATGTCCTCAAAATCCACTTTACTTTACTATGACGGATTTTATAAAGAAGAAACACATAATGTACATTACAAAAAATAGTTGTTATAGTTTAAGACTACCTTAACATGATAGAACTTCTCCACTGGGACATTCACACAGAAAGAATTGAACAACCTCCATGTTAACCTTTAAGTTTAACCTGACGCACGTTTTGTAATGGAGAACCAAAAATCTGGTTGTTTCCACCAATGGGAAATTTCCCTTTGCTGCTTTAAAAACCTCCCTCCTTCCCTGCCACATATCATCAAGTTGAGGTCAAGCAAGAATGCGAGAATATTAAGATATCACCAACATGTGTAAATATATTTCAGCAGAGTTAAATATTTTGGTTACTTTTTTTTCCACAGGACAAACAGGAGTATGAAGAAATGAGATTTCGCAAAACCAAAAGCATGTATGATCTTGATGAAAGTCGTCCAGCCTGGTCGCCTGCAGGAAGACACATTCCCTTTGGAAGATAATGGCACCCTCGTGTCTTTATGCTGATTACGTCCAGATACAATGGTCCCGTCCAGTTGCTAAGTGCCACATGAGCGTAGCCACATGGTGTCAAAAGGCATCTGGCCTTGTGTGAAGTGATGCCATTATGCAAATATAGGCAAGAATACAGGCTGGCAGAAGATGTATTGAGTTTGTGTGGCCTGTAGGTATCAGTTTTAGATTTTTTTTTTCATTCCTATGCCTGAAAGTCGACATGGAGTTTATTTCTTGCCGATAGATTGTTAAACTGCAACCAGCGTTGACCCTTTCAGTGCAAAGCTGGGGAATGGGTCAACATCTTTCCTTGGCACACTTTGTTTGCCAAAGCATGCAGAGGAAAGCTGTTGACCAGGGGAGTTGTTATGTTCTCTTGGATACCAGGTATCCTGGTACTTAAAAAAGAGGCCTTTCTACGAAGAATTTGAATCTGGAATCATATTTCAGATGAACATGATTTTTGTTGTCAAAAGCACTGAAAGAGTCAAATGAATATTGGAAGAAAGAGGAGAGTTGTATATTCATCAATATATATGGACATACAGTGCAGCATCTTTTTTCAAAGCTGGTTTTATAAAGGGACTGCACAGAGGTGTTACAAATCAACACAAACTTACAACTTCAGACAGACCATTTTCTTGGCTCTGGCATGAACAGTTTCACACAGTCAGGTGTAGGTCCATGGCAAACAAGGGACAACAAATGCTTTCGAAACTTGACTTTATTTTTTGCAGCGTGTTGACCAGATTTAGCTACACTTTAGATTATGTGCAGTGTGACATTTGATGGACATATCAAAATGTGGATCTGACCTGGGACTGGTCACATAAAGGACATTCGAAAGTTGGAAGCTCAGTTATCACAAAATGTGA
>CAXHWN010001192.1:0-17000 GCA_964020975.1 Hermodice carunculata
TCCATCCTTCTCTTACGTTTAAGGGTGTAATGAAATATAATTTTGCACACTCGTGGTTGGCATTATACATCCAGTGGCTACATTTACAGATCATATTGAGCACAAGAGCAGAACACCTTATTTTACACATATAACTTAGTAGCAGTATCAAATCATGATAAATGGTTTACATTATCTTGTATGCAGCCTACAAATGTAAAATGTTGCATGGTACTGTACAACTAAAGGTCAGGCAAGTAACCACATACTTCGTCACATTTAAGTTTTATAATAGAAACCAAGAACAGAGCCGATCGTGTCAACTACAATCATCTTTACTATAGGAATTTGATCTGTCCAAAGAATTAAATTATATCGGAAATCGTCGGTAGGGTAGCAGGGTAGCAGTGAACTTTCCTTTTCCTTTTTTTTTTATTTTTTTTTTATTTGCTGACGCATTGTTGTCGTAAGAATTGGCAAGCCCGCAAAGTAACCAAGATATCTTCCATAACAATATTAACTTTAATATTTTGAAGTTTCAAAATGTGTTTAGACATCGATATATCATTTTGGATACACTCAGAACCATTTACCAGAGTACAATATGAATTGTATGCATCAATCTAGCGAGACATCCCTGTCAAGCGAAAGTAGACAGTGTCACAGCTTCCGATTGTGAAAAAAAAATCAAAGTGCCATTTTGTTAGATAATTGATCCAAACCATCTGCGGATTTATAAAGGGGCACTCCCGGCCCGTGCCCCACTTTTCACTACAGAAATGGTATCTACAAGTGAATAATTACTTATAATTAAGGTATTTCCAGGGACTTATACCCTCTAAAACTGCGACTGAAGCTGATGATCCGGGGCCTCCACTGGCTGAAGTTTTTGAATCCGCCTTTACAAATTCCGCTGAAAGTATATGTATGCATATATATATAAATATATATATATATATATATATAAATATATATATATATATATATATATATATATATATATATATATATATATATATATATATATATATATATACATGTATTGGGTGGTTTATGGACAATTATACACTGCCACAAAAAAATAAAATATACGATGGAATAGGTCCTACAGCCGGTGTGTGGGTCATACCCATTGTCTGCGGGTCAATTATAACCCTCAAACCGGACCGTGGGCAGTATATACCAAGTATAGCTTACCACAATTTCTGGGCATTTATAACTTCCTATAATATCTGGGCAGATTTGCTAATTTGTACGTTTCTGAAACCCAAAAGGTAGCGCATTGAATCCAAGGCAAACATTGTTTATGTGCATTTTTTAACTGCCGAAGAAAGGAACAACTGCCCACAAAACGGTCTGAGTATTACAATTCTGCCCATAAACCACCCAAGACATAACTATAACTATGTATGTATGTATGAATGTATGTATGTATGTATGTATGTATATGTATATGTGTATATATATATATATATATATATATATATATATATATATATATATATATATATACATATCACGTTTGGGTCAATTGTAGTGCTATAAAGCATGTGTATAATTATCATATGGGCCAGACTACTATGGGCCCTATAATAAAGTCATTAGAAAGTGCTATAATAGGCCTACTGTTCGGCAGAGTACCTGTTACCGGAAGTACCGATATACGACATACTATTATGGGCTAATCTACTTCCCGGGTAACGATGGCGTCGTCTGCTCTCAGTGGGACTGCTGAATCTCTGCTGGAGCATTTGGCATCTGGTGCGGTACAACTTATTGACGCAGGTAAACATGATATAAACAGATCATAGCATGGTGTGCACTCGCACTGGGTGCCATGTAGCAGAACTCGTTTGCTTCGCTCATATACGGCACCCAGTGCTCGTTGATACTCTTCGTATCGACAACATATATATATATATATATATATATATATATATATATATATATATACAAAAATCTACGAACCTATGCACCCGTTGGTTGTCTGATTTTCTTAGTATACCAAAATCTTACGTTATCAGCCTAAATTCAGAGAGGTATCTTTGCGAATTGTTGCATTTGCTGCAACTGAACTCCCTCGAAAACGAATTATTCGTGCAATGAAACTCAGGTACACTCGGGCGATCATAAACTTTCATGAACAAGCACATTACAAACATTTGTACCTATTCTATCAGTTTGATTGTAGACTTAAATTCAACGTTTGGTGTCTATTTCGTACTTCTATGAAATAAAAACATGTAGTTCCGGTCATCATGTGACATAGGGATATGTAAGGTGGATTGGGCAAAAGCTCTCCTCTTTTAATGAGCAAAACCAGGTGGCTTACTCTCATAGCTTATCAGGTTTTATTTTTTTGATAAAACTTTAAATCTATACATATGTTTACGGGTGTCTCAAATACACACGAACACATTTGATACTTCTTATTTAACAAAACTATTTTTGTCAAAGAAGAAACATTACTTTTCAAGTCCCAAAACATGAGAGAATTTCTAATTCATATTTGGAAGTATTTCGTTACGTTTCAAATTGTCACAAGAATAATACCGAAGCAAGAAAAATAATACTTCGTCTAAAGTTGTTTTTGGCTTGTTAGTACAGCTTCGGGAGATAACTTTATAACTTTTAATGGGAATTCACGATATTGAGATGATTTGATAAATGTGGATATTTGAAAATCAAAGGTGTATTTCATGGAATTCGTAAAATATACACTTCATTTATTGTACCAAATGTTTGTTAAAAGAATATATTGACCTCTACTAAAGCGAATTTGAGTTTTTGTGAGATCAACCTTTTCGCATTTTATGGCCTATTAAAGATTTGAAGAGAAATTTAATTAAAATCTAAATTGTAATATGCTCTAGTATTGGAACAAGACCCTTGATCGAAAATTGGAGATACAGGTTTGCAGGCAGTATTGTGCTTATCTATTTTCCACTAACATTGTGAGTACATGGTCGGTGTTCAGATTTTCATTTTGCTCATGCTTTCGTTTGCTATTTCTTTTGAATGACCAGTGAAAATTTAACATTCAAACACTTGTAAAAGGTACTGTCAATTTTTCAATGCCAATCAAGATATCTACATGGTTGGAGGAACTGTACAATTAAAATGTATTGATACGAACTCGTCTGCACTTTCAAGTGCAAATCTGTTTCATAGCATTATGAAGTTCAGTTGTGCGCATGATGGTTTAAACAAGAAGTTGCACAGGAATCTTACTGAAAGTTATGATTAAGCTAACCATCAGAATGCGAGTCCAAACAAGGGAAAAAATTTGTGGTAAAGAAAGAAATGTCTGATGTCGACAGACAGGCACAAGTTCAACCAAGGTAAGCGCGTATCATTCGAAAACACTTGCTTCGTGTAGCTTCAGCACCCCACACAAAACATTACAACTAACACGATGATCTCTGTCAACAACTCCCATTCATATAAATGAACAACAGCTTCACGATGTGCATATTGGATGTGGTTCAGCTGACTGGTTTCGGAGGAATAAGATGCAGAAACGAAGGGCCCGATTGTCCCCGCAGAGGTCCTCTAAAAATTTTAAGTACCATTGCGACCAGATGACCATGACCTAATTACAATAGTAGGGTCCTAATTCAGTAAGTTTTGTCAAAGCCGAATTAAAGAAATCGCTTTTAGACAAAAATTGAGTCAGTACCTTGCGATTTATCCTTTTTGATATTAACCAAAAAATAGGAGAGTCCAGTCCCCCACATTTCCCTCACTGAGAAGGAACCTGGTTCCTAAATTGTGCATTTCAGAATAACTGAATGCTTTTACTTGACATTTAATATATGCCGTCCGTCCGATATAAGCGTCTGTATTATATCTGTAACCCCACATTGGAAATGCGGTTGTGTAAATAATGCTATACCCAGAACGCTTGCATGCAGGACCAAAGCAGTCTTTCAATTAAAAAAAATCAGTTGCTTTATACATAAAAGTATTCGGATAGAACAAACAATGCAGAGACTGATATTATGATCAAGGCCGCATACATATAGATGTGGGTCCAATTTAGTCATCCACTGTCAATGGCACTGAATGCATTGATATGAAATTTCTGCCTCAGTAACAAATTTGATCACTTAAAATATCCCCATACACACCACGTTTGCGTGGTGCAGACGTTGGCGCCCGCGTACAAGAATTCCTTTTGCCTTGCTGTTGTTTTTCCACACACGAACTTTTCTTCAAACTTCAAAATGTCACGCGGCAGCACAAGTTTTGACAAATACTATATCAATTCCATTACAATCCATGACAGTAGTACCTCTATTTTGCTGAAAGCTTCCAAACACGTCATGCGTTTTATAATTACACATACAAAGAAGGCCATGTCCAGTCTTGTCAATCACATCTAGTGACGTAAATAGATACTGGATCTCAGTATTTGCTTTGTTATCTCAATGTCAGGAATGTTACTCGTTACCCAACGTTCTGATACTGGTAATCAAGTCAACGAAGTGCTGGAAATTGAAGACCATATGCTTGACAGCAGGAGTTGTATCCTGTGTAACGCTTACTTTTACTTCTATATATTCTCTCTGATAATATATTTATGCACTACATTTAAGTTTCCTTTATTTTGTTTTTTTAATTTGACAAAAGCTTAATCTTCAAAGCAATGTAGCACAAATACATTATCATTTTTCTCAGATATTTATTTTACAGTGGTCTGTCTGGTTAGCAGATACAATTTTTCTTCAGATAAATTACCACACGCAAACCAATAACATTAACAAGAGGACTGTGATAGCACTATCCTCAGCTGACCTTCGATGCAGAGAATGAAGTATCTAGTCCTGTGAGATTCGGGATGATATCAAGGTAAGTTTTCTTTAAAATAAGCATCACTGTTTGCAGTATCCGTCTTCACTCACACAATTATAGAGTCACCATTTTTAAATGAAAAGTGACAGGATCCCCTGTTACCAAGATGTAATCCGGTATATCCGTTTGACCTTGCAAGCTCACGCTAGGTCAAAATAACTACACCAAATGAACGTCAGGTACTTTCCTATCATTTTTTTAATATTAGCCATGGCCCTGGGATTCACCATTACGAATATATAAGCCAATATGTCAGATTTTCTACAATCCCTATCGTAATAATGCTGTCGTGTACATGTAGTCTTACCAATAATTCATAATTTTTGTAATTCTATCAGAATCAGGAAATGTCAACATCACCATGTACTGAACAAATTTTGTGGACATTGAGTCCACTTCCACCAAGTTTGAAGAGAATTCAACATTTCGTTTGGGAGAAGTCCGAAATAGCAAATATCCACAAAAATTTCAAAAAGGAGGAAAAAAACAGCGCGACATGTTGAGCAAATAAATGCCTAATGACTCCAGAAGTGTACCTTTGAAGCCATTGGCCGAGAATTTTTAAGATTTTGCCAATTTGTGAACTTTCAACACCTCTCCAAAAAATTAAAGAAATACAAAATCAATGGAACGTTGAGATTTGAACAAACGTAGTACAGAGCCTCCCTAAATACTTCCATACCGAGTTTGAAGAGACTCTGGCCAACGTCTTTTTTTAAATTTTACAAGATTTTTTTTTTTTTTTAAACAGACCAAACTTTTCCACGTGATGAAAGGTAATTCAGCGTACTGTTTTATTTTGGTCGTTTCATAATGCCAATAGAATCACAAACACGAATAGACTCTGCTACAATTAAATTGCATTTCAGGTTGCATTCAGATGTCGCTGAAAGCTTGCTCCAGCTTTTTATCACAGGTCACCACTTTCGTTCTGAAAGAGAAAATTGCTTATGGCTTTTGCTCAACATGCGCTTTGGAGTTTCATGCATCTAATTTAGTGTAATACTGATATTTGAGTCGGGGTTTTTCATTGAGTTTGTCAAACATTTTGCCAGCAGTCAACTTTAATGATGCTCCTCTCCTATTCTGTATCGTTGGGTATTTTATCTAAGCCTACCACGACTGTTCTGCCACAATAGCAACGTACATTATCATGGCCATCATAATGTGGCTTTAAGCTGGAATCCACTCCCATCTCCCATTTTGTTTGTAGCTTATGCCTTTGGGGACAGAAGAGCAGTATTCGTAATTTAACCAGACTGTACTCAACCTGCCACAATACCCATGATAACAAATAGTTTGATGCAACGTGTTCACACTCCAGCTTGTTCTGATTAAAACATCAAACATCGCAGAAACATATCCGAAATCACACCTAAGCTTTTATTCAAAGAAAACGTTTGGAAATATAATTATATGAAGAATTTTTCAGAACTGTCTCTCACAGCAGATCACACATTAATATTGTAATCGCTGTATATCAATCTGCGGTAAAGGTGTTACCGCAGCGCATGTCTCTGTTATGCTTCCGTTCTGAATTTAGTATCTGCTGTCTGCATTGGATCTTGGCATAACTAATTTCGGGGTATATTTTTCACTTGCATGTGGACCAATCGAAACTTTTATTTATTAGTACAGCGTAAAAATGAATAAACCTGAAACGAAACCTTTAACATAAACTAATCGATTCTAATCCTTAATACAGGGTTATTCTCTGGGAAGATGGTTTGTATGAGTAAAACGTATTTTTACTAGGTCTTAGTTAATTCGTTGGTATGATTTCGCGGTAAAGTCCCCCATAACACTTGGGGGGCAGTAATTACACTTTCCCCATTACAGTGAGCGCAAGTCACAGATTGTAATACACAGAATAAGTCTAGGGAATAGTTTTTAGCATTGACAATAAAGATCCCACTTCAAAGTTTAAAATTTCCACAGCATATTGTCGCAAAAACCAAAATTAGCACTCGGGATTGCATGGTTTCTGACGCAATTTTGTGAAACGGTCCGTTGGATGCATACCATAGCAGGTTTGGATTTTATGTTTTCAATACAATTAACCCTGTTAAGCACTCTCCAGTTACCCTGATTTGTGGCATAAGTGTGTAAATATAAATGATGTCTAAAAAGACCTCCTGTTCAGTGCTACAGACCAGTGACCACTCATAGTTTTATAACAAGGTGTCCTGTACTGTACGGAGTTGTAGACGTCTTGGTGAATACCTGAATGGTGACTCTTTGTGAGTTTTTTGCCAGACTCTACGCAGTCTGCCATTGGATTACGACCCTGCTTTTGTTTACATTTTGTGCTCCACTACGCTGGCCGGATTACACGTGGACGATCAGAAAGTAGCACACAGGATATGTTTGGATACAACCCATAGCAAGCTGCCAGTATCTGGTATCGCACACAGATTTGTTCCATTCAAACATTTTGATAAAATTAAAACTTTTTTGTTAAAAACATCAATAACTGACGCATCGGAGACAGCGATCAACAACACATCGTCATGGTATTTACGGCTACCATGGAGTTATAATAGTTAGTACCTCCATGCCGCTACGCAGATCTTCGCTTTGTCACGGTGCGGTCTACGTATTTTCTTTGCCTTTGCGAGAAATTGTTCATTCCTGCCTTTATCTGTGTCTAGATTTGTTCTATCGAAGGTCTTTTGTGAAAATATAATGGGAAAATTTAGCATCTTGGTCCCATAATCTTTGCATAAATACGACTCGTTCACCTTCCCAACATTGCGTCAATGACAGGCACATGGGCATGTACGAATTTGATTGGACAGTGAGCGACACATGATCAAATCCACCCAATGAGGTGCCTGAAATATTCTAAGCGCATTTATAATGAGGGGAAATTAAAATGGATTTCCCATTCTGAGCCATTTTTCGAAGGGTATCCCAGGGATATTTTTTCTCAGCCAATAAGAGAGCTTCTTACATAGAAGGACGAAAATATAAGGATTTCAGCGGTATAAAATATAATGGCGAACGATGCAAAACGTCGTGACCACAAAGGTGCAAAGTCACTAAGTTTTGGAGGTAAGTTTTACAGTGTATCATTCAAAATATCGTTGAAAAATGGGCAGTTGTTGGCTTTTTATCCATTTGATAAGAATATATATACTTTTTACCGCAAGATCGAAATAGTCATCCGCAAATATTGAAGTTTGTCTACGATAAAATGCACACGCTTGCAGGTAAATAAACATCGCAGGCCAGTGGGAAGCTGATGAAGGTTGGCTTGCATTGCGCGTGGCTGGACTCGACATTGATGGCAAATGATGTTCACATACATTTCGAGTGTGCTCAAACACGGCGTGCTAGGGGTTAATGAAAAATGAAACTGTCAGCAAATTAAAAATGCACGTTTGAACACTGATGTGACGTTTCAGGTAAAAGATTTGCACTGTTTAGCATAATCGATGCTGTAAGTATTCACCAGCGTTAGCTGTGGCATCCGTTGTTAACATGAAGGCGTGAGCCAGACTCGGCGAATTGCTGATTGAACAATCAGGCCAACAATGAAATACATAATTAATTACGGTCCAGAAAAAAGTTCGGTACAACTCGGTATGAGCAGGTATATTCTATACAAACTTGTCCCAACCGATTTCTCCACTTTCATACCAGTCAAGTCTGGTTCCTTTTTGAAAGGAAGCTTGTCAATGACTGTTTAGTATGTCGGTTTCCATTAATTGGAAATCTAAGGATGCTAATCAACTTGGAAAAAGTGTTGTCATGGATAACCTGCCACATAAAGATTTTTAAAAAGCAGCGTAGTAGCAGCAAGGAACACTTAACTTCTATGGGTGAGGACAGACTATATCTCAACTGTTGAACGTTCGTATTTAGTAAAAAAAAAACTTCAATGTGTTCGTGTGCATATTATGCAAATGCAGCTTATTTCGGACAAATTTGTTCATTTTTGAGATTTGCGATATGATAGACAAATATGTTGCCTGCAGTGTGTCCAAAATTGAAAGCTCTAGCCCTAATATAATCTGAAGCAATGAACAAAATTCCTTTTATGTTAACATGGTGGGCAACGAACCGTGTTAACTTTTAGATCTCAATTACAAACAATACGTATCTGCAACGAAATTTCCGTTTTATGGTGGAGGCTGTGAAGCTAGTGCGCATTGAGACTGGCAACTTTGGATCGATATTACCCATCTAAATTTTTCAGAAGCACATTGCCTATATATTTCTGACTACTACATATCCATAGATTTGTATCCTTAGGGTTTCTTTGCAGGATTGGATTTTTTGAGATTTTATAGCATTCTTTCTGACTTGGTTGGATTTTCACATTTTTCACACAGAAGTCGCACAAAATTGTTTTGTTCAAAATGAAATCAGAAGAAATTTAAAATATATATCCATGTCCAGGATCGAATTCATTTGTTAGTCCTGAAATAGCATAAATAAAAAGTTATAAACTTTTTAATTTAGTCCTGACAGGTTGTTCATTTTCTTTCTATATATTTCTCCAAAAGTCACGGAAGGGGTTGTAATGAAAAAAATCCTGGGAACCGCTCCTGGATATGATACTTTTCTTTTGATGTCTGTTGATTTTAATATGATAAGGGAATTCGTACGTTTGTAAGGCGATATACAAATTGCAGAGGTTGAGCAAAAAAAAGTTCTGAGAAAATCGCATTGAAAGAAAAAGTTGCCAAATCTTATGCATTTATGGCTGTTATATGACACATGCTCATTTCTTCTGGCCTGTGTTTTAATTATTGTGTAAAATAAACTTGTAGCTTTACCTCTGTGATATTGTCATTAAAAACAAGTATATTTTGTGGCTTAATTCTCCACTTTTTTAACTTGGGAACACCACACTTGGCTTGGTTGGGTGTGGGTTCACATGTGGCTTTCCATAATTGGGGACCAGTAAGTAGACTAATTTGTTTTTACATCAATGGAGAATTTCAAAGTAATCAGAACAATGGTAGTGATTAGTCTGAACTGGCCCATTCTTCTCCCACGGGCTGACTGACCCTTTTCAATGGCTCAATTGGTTTCCAGGGGTCATGGACTAATGACTGTGTGAACAATGACATGGTCCATCATCATGCCCATGTAAACAAACCCATGTGCCCAGCAGTGCTTAAACTTTTCAGTGTAAACAAAAGTTTTGAGATCAATTTTCTCATATAAATTTTATGTTCACACACCTGAGTGAGTATTGGGAGCATGTAGTTTGAATAGAGTATCAAACTCTCCAAAAATATGAAAAAGTGATTAGAGGTTATCCCAAGATGCTGGCTTCAGATCTACCACCTTAAGTGGACATATCCCCCAAAATTATTATCAAATTTAAACTAAACAAAAACTAACTTACTGAAAAAGAAAACCTCTCGGGGGCAAAAACGACAAAGAATTTTCTATAAATCACCGAGTTTTTAAACACTTATCATGAAGTGTCCTGCAAACTTAATCTTTTAAAAAACAGACATATTCCTTTTTTTATGTTAATTGTAAATTGAATTAAAATAAATTTTATTGTCAAAAAGCAAAAAGATTAACTGTAATCATGAAATTGTTACAGTACAAATTTAGTAGGGCTGTAACGATACACCTTTTTACGATACGATACGTATCCCGATACGGAACTGACGATACGATGCAAAACGATACAATTTGATACTTAACCATAATAATACAGGGGTCACATTATTTCAGTACGGGTTCGTTGGACCCATCTTTCTTCTTTTTCAGGAAAAATAGTGGGTCCATGAACTGAATCGATGGGTCCAGTCTGAAATTGTGCAATCTAGACTTTTGATGTAATTTGATTAATTGAGTTTAATTGGTATAATCAACATACATCAAAATGATAAACAAATAAAACATGCAGGTAACTTAGCCTAGAAACGAACATAACATAGAGTCTATATGCTCATGTAGGTGACTCATTATTATAAAATTTAAGATTAAATAAAAAAGTTACCAATATGCCAACTTGATGTAAAAGGGTCTAAAAGTTGTTGACTGTACCAAGGATGGATTCAATCTGCCCAGGGACCTGCTATTAGGACTAAGTCTATAAAACATCCCTGGTCTCCCAAAAAATGGTTGTGAAGGGGGCTTAACCCCTAGCACGCTGCCACTGTGCCAGTATCTGGTATGGCACAGTTTTTTAACTAGCTTGCACAACAAGCGGCATGCATGATTGAACATGCCTGGGCTCTGTTATTTTTGCGATTGATTGCCCGTGTTGAAATGGTCGAAATGGTCAGAAATTACATGATTTATATTTCTGTGCACTTTCTATTTCAATATACCTGACAAATTTGATGCCGTAGTTGGTGTTAAGAGTCTGATCTTAAGTGCGGTCACTTTTTTCATCAAGCAACACGGTAGGCCTACAACTGGGCAAGCCATGCAACACAAGCGAGTGTACACAGCCTGTAACGGGCATGCACCCAGACATGCTTTTCCGCTATGTTGAACGTATATTTTTTCAGGCCTTCGATCATAAATTTCATTCCTGCCTTGTTCTGTCATACAGATTTGTTCCATTCAAACATTTCAATAAAATCGAAACAACTAAATTTTATTTTAAAAAAACAAAACAACACCAATAACGGCGTGCCCCATAGGAGACAGTGATCAACAACATCGTGTCAGGCCTAATGCAAATTTTCGCTTCGTTCACTTGTGACCGTGCGATGACTAATGTGCGTAGTTTCCTTGCCGTCCGTAATGAATTTTCACTCTTGCCTTTGTCTCTGTCTAGATTTATTCGATAGAAGTCTTCTTGGTGAAAATATGATGTGAAAATTTAATATCTTGGTCCAATAATCTTTGCGTGATAAGACTTGTACCTTCCCAACATTGCGGGCATGAGAGATGCACATGGGCAACAACGAATTTGATTGGACAGTAAATGGCACGTGATCAAATCCACACAATGAGGAGCCTGGAAGTGCTCTCAGCGCATTTATAATGAGATGAAATGACGTCCATCCAGTCCCATTATGGGAATTTTTTGGAGGGATACCCCAGGAATATTTTTTTTCTTAGCAAATAAGAGAGCTTGTTACATAGAAAGACGAACATCAGAGGATTCCATCAGTATAATACATATTCATGATACTGATAATGGTCGATGCAAAATACCGTGACCGCATGGGGTAATTTTTGCAGTTGTGTCATTCAAAATGCATCGCGTTTGTGCGTGCGTCCACAGCGACGCGAAATGACAATGTTTTTATTAATTTCCAGGCGTCTTTTCTTCATTTTTTGCGTCTATGACGCAGGACGCAAGCTAATGTGACCCCTGAATAATGAGCGTGCTGCTTTTTCTCGCTGGGCACAGTCATTTTGCTGACCTAGATTCAGACTTTACACACAAGGGTATGACGTAGCGCCACAAAGCGTCGTGCATATATGATTATGAAGGGAATCCCAAAACACTTTTGTAGGCCAAAATAGATCATAATCAGAAGGCCGACGAATGGTTGGTAAATTGACGAGTTTACCTTCACAAAATTACGGTAAATCTTAATGAATTATGGCCTTTACTTCCGTATTTTTTCTTTTTAGAGCTGAAATTACTTATGTGATGGAATGTATCGTATTTTACGATACAGGGGACCTCATTTCGATACGTGTATCGTGGATTGACTGTACCGCGATGCACCGTTATCGCGGTATATCGTTACAGCCCTAAAATTTAGCAGGCGTTCTTTAGAAATAATCTATTTTTCATATGTTTGACCTGTAGTTGAGTATGGGGACGTGGTCTGGGATGGATGCACAGATACTGAGGCAGAACTACTGGAGAGTGTTCAGCTAGATGCTGCCCGTGATGGTACATGAGCCATACGTCGTTCAAGTCATGACAACATATATAACGAGACTGGGTGCAAAAAACTTTCAAAACGTAGTGAAAATCATATATTAGAGCTCATGTATAAAATAGTTTATGGACTCACCCCGAAGTACTCATCTGATTTACTGCCTCAAGATGTATCATCCAGAGCTAATTACAACTTTCGTTCAAAAGCAAATATAACCGAAAATAAAATTAGGATAATGATCTTCAAAAACTTCTTTCTACCATCTACAATTCGTCACTGGAATACTTTAACGTTGGCTTCTCGTCAGTCAGAAGATTTAAAATCTTTTCGACGCAAGCTAAACAAAAGTGCAAAAAAGAAAAATGAATTATTCTATACTGTTAAATAGGACAGCTAACATACTGCATGCTATAATTAGGATGAGCTGCTTCTAGCTGAATCAAGACTTGCACAGAATAAGTATTAAAGAGTCCCGAGGATGCCCATGTGGTTCCATCAAAGAGACAGCCTAACTTCTTTGAATTACAAAGAGATATTCTTCAATAAAAAATTATACCGTTAGCTCCATTTACTTTAAACACTTTATAATTTGGGAAAAAGTGGTTCTAAAGCCAACAATAATTACATTTTCGAGACAGCGCAAAATTTTATTATACGGTCCGGCAGATTTAAATCACCGTAAATTATTCTTAATTTAGTTTTAAAGTTGAAACGGCAATCAATTTAGTATATGGAATCAGTCGATTGAACCGCATGGATTAATTCAGTTCAAGTATACCTGCAAATGGAAGTAGCTTTGACTTTAAATTCCTCTTCTTCCTTTTTTTCTCTCGACCTTTACTTTTCTTTCTCTGTCCCGTAAATGTGCCATGTCTCACCTTCTACATGTTCCTGTCTTCTCTCATGTATAGTCCTGTGTTGTGTATTTTTCACCCTTTTTAACATTTGAGTATTGTATGTTGTATTGAGTCATGTTGGTATGAGTCAAACCCTAATATTGTAATGCTCAATATCTGTAAATTCTACATTTTATTTTTATTATGCGAGAGAGATTTATATAGGCTCTGCCTGTTTCTCAATCGTTTTTCAATAAAATATGTTTCAACCAATGTACCGTGTTTGATTTCTTTATGAGTTAGGGAAGACATATTGCTAATTTCTGCTCGTAAAACATACATATGTCATGCAGGCGTATTCGATCAAATACTCAGGGAGAGAACATTTAGATTGGAATGATGTCTATGTGTTTGTTTTCGTTCAGCTCTCACTTATTTTAGAAAGAATTTGGTGTGTGTGTGTGTTTGTGCATCAATGATAATCATACACTGAATTCGTCTTAGGGAAATGTTTGGCTTGCCAAAATACTTTCAGATTCTTTCCAGTTTGACAGTACATCTCGCGGCGTTTCTAATGGAAGAATGCATATCGTCTTCCAATACGAATACATAGATCTTGCAATATTGAACAGAATTCAGTTTTGTCTTATCACTAGTATTTGCAATTGAAATTCTCTGCTCTTTTCATAATTATTTTTGGTGTAAAACGATTACTGGATTATGGCACCCCCTGGAGGAGTGTTTTAAATAAGGAAGTTTTGCTTATATTACGAAAAGAAGTAGTCTGGGTTCATAATTATACTGACGATCGTATTTAATATAAATTTAATGAGAAGTTATACATAGTAGTACCTTAACATTCGAGCAACAGCCAACAATGCAAAAAAAAAAAACCCCACGTTTGTTGGCCTATTTGATAAACTTTTGCATCATTTATCTTATACATAGATCTTAAAAAAAGCTTACCCCATCTTTTTTCAATTGATACATTCACATCATCGGAATGCTTAGATCGTAATATTTCAACAACTGGCACTCAAAATGCATGTATATTTACCGTTCGACCTCTTCAAAGCTGATGATAGATTTTAAGTCACATGACAATGATTATGATGGTGATGATAGTAATAATAATAATAATAATAATAATAATAATAATAATAATAATAATAATAATAATAATAATAATAATAATAATAATAATAATAATAATAATAATAATAATAATAATTTTTCTTTGGAAATAAGGGTAAATGAAATGTCCATGAAATGCCGTTTTAAGTACTTTCACGTCCAACCTTTTACGTCTAGTCAATTGTTGGTCTGCTTTATTATCATTCGTACCAAGCATGACTTCAGTGTGTTTTGGCGTTCAGAGTCGGAGTGTAAACTTACAAAATGTATTATCTTGAATATTTGTATAAAGGTCACGTTCGATACCTATCACAGCAATTGCTTTATTTTCACACTACTAGAGTGACAACAATTACATTACAGTAGGCAAAGACTGGATAACCTTTGGTCTAATGCCTTAATTTAGAGTTTGATTAAAGCCCTCGATTTACTTTTGACCTGTAAAGCTAAAATAACGACTGTGGCCGTAGGTTAGAATGGTATGAATGGTTCTAAGTGTTGAGTTGCCAATATAGACTTGGAGCCGAAATGCCTGACAAAGGCTCGTGTATGGGGACACGTGGTGCCGTGATTGTGGCATTAAACCGTCAGGCCAGACTCTTCTCTAGTTTTGTCTCTGTGGATGGATCCCTTCGTGAAGCTTACTTACAGAGGTCTGCTTTCCTTTCTGATTGCATAGCTAACTCTTTGAATAGGAGTGAATTAAATTAGTTGGGCAAATCAGCGGTACATGAGGGAGGCGATAATAGAAAGCCGAGACTAGATGTCTGAGATGAGACCAAATATAGGAATTCCAAGCTCAGGTGAGTTGTCAGGTGAAAGTGTGGGGATGGCTTTGTGGAAGCTGCGAGGCTGAGCTACCAGGAGAACAAGAGATAGAGTAAGTGGTTATTCCTGCTCAAAGATTCTGCTTTACGTAAGCTACTAGTCCTGTGGCGAAAGGTATGTGCCGTTTGTACATGTCGTGAGGCCGTGTTTTGTATGCCTTTGGGGACAGGCACTTGGCAGTGCCCTAATAGAGTAATTGGATAATGAGAAATATTTGCAGGCTATGAACATCTCAGGTGGCCCTTTCACATCTTAGTAACGAACTCATCGGAGAGATATATGCATTCTTTATCAAGCCTTTGATATCTTCATCATAACGGGATAGTGAAGTAATACTCCATTAAAGATTCCATTAATGAGAACAGAAAATGATAGCACATAATAAACATACTCCATCACATATTTTGGAACGGTGATGTGACAAAATGTTTTGTTACAAACTCAGATTAGAATCATTGAACATATGGCCAAATGAGCAGTGCACACCCATCGATAGTCTGCCGTGGATTGGTTTCAGCACAGCTATATTTTGAAAGTAATATTTTCCTGAAAACCATTTTTAGACAGAGAGGGCGCAGAAAAGCTGACTGTGAAAGCACATAATTTTAAAATACCAATACTTAATTGCACAATATCGTAATATTTACATTTGTAAATGTTGATTATTTTCATTCACGGTTATAAATTTGAAACGAAAGACTTATATAATAAAATTAGGTCTTCTTTATCGTATAACTCTTTGTTGAACGAAATTTCTGATTGAAGCTGGTCACTGCAGTGAAGTGGTGGCGTAGAAACATTGTCGGCGTACCAATAAATCACGTGCATTCAACGTAAATGCGAAAATAGTGGATCTCTCTCCAACAGACATCAAATACAGGTATGCTTACGAGTTCGTTTTAATAAAGCGATTACTATAATTCTATCTTTACAAATTCAAATTCAATTGTAGGATATTCAGATACGTTTAGCGACCGAATGCTGTAACTTGCATCAGCATTTTGAGCAGCAATACTTATAAAGTGGCTTCTTTAAAGGTGCACGGTGGTAAGTTTGATGTCAGCTTAGAGTATACAAATTCACAAGGAATAAGCCAATTCCCTAATGCGTGGCACTTCCAGCCACCACGCATCTCTACCCGCCCTCTAATACAAAGTCATACATTCAAAACCTGACAGAATTAGGTGGGGAAAGTGAATATAAAGGGCACATCTGTACACCAAGAATAGATTGACACGAGGGCAGTACTAAAAACTAGGGATGGATCAATATGGAATCTTTCATCCAATATCGAAATCCAATACTCTGGGATTGTCCCATACCAGTATGAATGTCCGATATTAAGTTTGAAAGATAGCGCACAAAAGACTGACACCAATGTGAAACATATACTTTACACAAACTTCAAAAGATTGTTCAACATAATCACACAAATAGCCAGAGCAAAACAGCTGTGTACGATATAAGACCCAACAAAATATCTTCCAGCCGTATACCACCATTAATCACAGTTTCAAACATGAGTGAATAGAGTTCATTATAC